>JAJMDW010000001.1:0-12112 GCA_030573755.1 Starmera amethionina
GTCAATTAATTTATATTTTCATAGTGGCTATTTTCACAAATGATTTATTCATGTCAGGTTTTTGGTTAAGAACTTTTGCTGCAAGAACTAATAAAGATCTTTGGATTGGTTGTTCAATTGCTGCATTCTTATTAACTGCAATTGTTACAGTGGTTGGTGTCACTGGGTTAATTGCTGTATGGTCAGGTTTGGTTCCAGTTGGATCTGAAGATTCAGGTAGTTCCTTTTACATTGTTTTAGCTCAAATGCCTTCTTGGGTTTTAGGTTTTGTTCTTGTTTTCATTGTCGTTATTTCAACATGTACTTTAGATTCTTTACAATCAGCTTTAGCTTCCACTATTTCAAATGATTTATTTAGAAATAAAATACCAATTGTTTGGGTTCGTATAATTGTTGTCGTCATTATTGTACCGGTTGTTGTGGTTGGTATCAAAGTTGCTGATGATGTTTTACAGATTTATTTCATTGCAGATTTATTAAGTGCAAGTGTCATTCCAATGTTATTATTAGGTTTAAGTTCAAAATTCTACTTCTTATCAGGATTAGAAATTATTACAGGTGGGTTAGGTGGTTTACTTTCAGTTTTCATCTTTGGTACTGTTTATTACCATTCTGCTAAAGAAGGTGGTAAGTTGCTATTAGTTTGGAATGGTGTTTATGTTGATGATTGGAGTGCATTTGGTGCATTTGTTGTTGCACCTTTTGGGGGTATGGTATTTGGATTTGTAATGTTAGCTTTAAGACTAAGTTTCTTAAAATTAAAATCAATATATAATGGTACTCCATTCACTGCTCTTGATAAAGAAGAACAATCAAAATTGAATGATGATGATAACAGTGAAGGTGAAGAATTTGTCACTGAATACCAAGATATTGAACATGGTAAAATGAAACTGATATAACTTATCATGGTTTCCTTTAATTTTAATAGTTTTTGCATACAATTTGTTTTCTTTCATGATAGATTTTTAAGATCTATTCCATTCAATTCATGAGCTTTTTAGTTATAGTTTAATTGTTAATTTTATTATAGTTCTTTTCAGATCTACAGAACTTGTAATTATAACCGACGAAAAAGTGTAAGAATTAAACTATAAATACACAAAATTGGATAAAAATAAAATATTGATTAAGATTAATATAAGTTGTTAAAATGCTTGAAACTTTTTTTAAAAAAACGGATATTGAAATTGATTAAAGAATTATTGAGAAAAAAAAATGAAATGAAATGAAATGAAAATAAACTCCGACCCTAGTTAATTAATAATTTTTTGTAAAATGATTTTGTTATGAAAAAAAAATACAATGTTTTTCTTGGAGATTGTTTAATCAAATAATTGAATAACACCAAAAGATTGTTCAATTCCATAATATCCAGGATCTTTCCAATAATCATTATATGTTGATAAAATTGTAACATCATTATTCATTTCTTGTAGAATAGCTTGAATAGCAATCTTTTGATTTTCAGCATTTGGAATATTTCCACCATTTTGAGCACCAGCACTTGGATAACCAGTCTCAGTAACAACAATATTAGAATTATATTCACCACAAATTTGTCTTATTAATTCAACTTGACCTTTAACAAAAGTACCTGCACTTTCAGCAGATGAATTAACATCAAAATAAGCATGTGGATTGATTCCAATGATATCAACTTCAGCATTACATAATTCAGGGTTTTGTTCATATGTCACTGGGGGTTCACTTGTAGTAATTTGACCAGAATAACCAGAATTTCTTAAAATGTCTTTAGCAGATGAAATTTTAATCATTAATTCATCAACAGTAACATACCCAGATTGAATAGCTTCATTACCAATAGTAATAAACTCAAAAACATCCCAACCATGACTTTGACCATATGCAATCAAAGAATTTAAACCATCATCAATTGAATGAACACCTGCACTTGTAATCCATAAACCTTGGTTGATTTTTAAACCTAAATCTTTTGCAGCAGGTTGAACAGTTTCTAATGAATTACAATCAACAGCATAAACTCGAATTTTTTGAATACCAACTGAAGCAATTAATTCCAAATCAGATCTAACAGTGGCTGCATCTTTACAAGTATTATCATTATTATATGGAGAATAAACGATGGTGTTTGGAACAGAAGATAATTGAGCAGTGTCTGTAGGAGTTGGTAAAACAACATTTTTACCAGCAGTGGTACTAGGTGGTTCAGCTGCAGTAGTTTCGGTAGTAGTGGTTGCAGGTGCAACTGGAACTGGATCTTGAACAGTAGTTTGAACTGGCTCAACATCAGTGATTTGAACATTTGTAGGAATGGTAGTTTGATCAGCACCTCCACCTTGAATGGTTGATGTTGGGGATGGATCAGCATCAATATTGGTAGCCGGAGTAGGAGGAGTAGTAGCTGGATCTTGATTAGATGGTACATCGGTGGTTGGAGCAACAGGTGCAGCTGTAGTAGGTGCAGCGATTTGCTCAGGAATGGTTGGTTGTAAAGTAGTTGTAGTATCCACAGGTTGAACATCATCCAAGAAAGTAGTGAAAGTAGTTGGTTGAGGATATTGAGCAGCATCAGTCAAAGTGAAAGTGTAAGTGACACCATTACTAACAAAAATTTCCACAGCTGGGGCAGTGAAAATGTTAGTTTGAGTAGAATAAGTAGTTGTGACAGTGACTGCTTCTGCAGTGTGTTCTCTGGTGATAATAATTGGAGCTGAAACAGCCAGTTGTAGAAGGGCCAACAAAAAGGGCAAAGCGAAGAATTGCATTGTATAATAAAAGAGTGTGGTAGATTTTGATATTGATTAAAATCTGGGTTCAAAAGAGTGTAAAAATGGTGAATATTGAAATAATAGTTTAATGAATGAATGTCTGACTGCTGTAACAGAGTTGGGAAACTATATTTCTTGTATTTAAAAGAATGTGTTGGATAATGAACGACGTAGTTGGTAGCTAGAACTTAGAAGTGAAGGGAAAAAATGAAAGGTGTTCAAACTAGTATGAATTTTGGGCACAACTGGAACCGCTGTGCTTTATATGTGGTTGAGAAGAGCACCATGTCACAAAGGCTGGTACTCGAAGTGACCACTCACCTCTGTAGCAATGGTGATTGAAACAACAGTAAACAACCCAGAGCCTGACGGCTGGTTCCCAAAACTTCTGCAGGCCTGTGCAGCCCCATAGAGAGATCTCAAGCAGTTGAGGTAAAGCTGCGGTGTGAAGCTCACAAGGTCCTGGAAAACGTTGCCTGTGAAAAATTATTGCCAGTAGGAGGTGCAATCTTCATTTAGATGCTATGCCTTAAAAGTAACGGTTTTGAAGCAGTTTCGAAGAGGTGTTAAAGATGAACATCAACAGGAAAAAACTGCCTGTAAGCTTGAAATTTGACACAAAAGTTGCAGCTTGCACATTTAAACTTCTGAGTCCTGACCACAGAATAACGTAAGCAGCAAATCCCAAAACAAAACACTCTTCAAAAAGGTTGTTGACACAATATGAATGTTAAAATCAAGGCTGGTTCAAAGTTAGTGCCAGTTCAAAATTTGTAAACAAAGCGATCTTTTTACAAGGCTTTCTATAGTATGGATTTGTGGTTGGTGAACGTGAGTTTCAACCGGAGATTTCATCAGTTTGAATCTGAATTTGTTGAGTGTTTGAGAAGTTAGCCAGCCTGAAGTTTGAACTGGAAACTTTAATCCGAGACACAATATATTTTTGAAGACATGTCGAAAGCAACATTGTTGAATCATAAGGTGCAATATTGATTCAACATCACTTACAACACAGTGCACACTTCTTGTGCATGAAATTGGTTGCTAAAATGTTCATTAGTAGCTCATATACAGCTTAGTCAAAACGGTTGACTAAATCACAGTACTAAACTTCACCAGCATTAAAAACGATCAAGTAAGCGAAAACCAAAGTTTAAATAAGCGAGATTTCAGTTCTAGTGTTTAGCAGTTAAATACAAAGACGGTGAACCGTTAAATCTTGAAATTCTAAATTCCCAATGACCTTCATCATTTCAAGGTTCTTCTAAACCAATTTCTTCCTGGGTTGAAGTTAGTATTATTTTTCACAGAAATACAATCCTTTAAATCTGTACTAGAGAGGGAATAACTTACTGAAAGCTTTTTTGGGTCCATGTATTCACCAATGTATTTGATAACGTTCTTAAACATTTTCTCTCTTTTCTTGGACATGGTTTCAATGGTGGCCGATAATTTTTGAATTACAACAACAGAATCTGTGCTAATAGTTTTTCCGGTACTCTTTTGTTGAATTTTTTCTGTCAATTGATCCACTCTTTCTATCAATAGCTGAAGCTTTTGATCTAATTCTTGGTCACTTGGATATTTGTTGATCAGATTTAATTCATCTTGTAATGCCAGGTTTTCAGCTTCAACTCCTTTAATTTGTTCATCAATCTTTTCGATCTCACCTGCAAAATCAAGTTTAGCATCATCTTCCTAAATAAAAAAAGTTAGTTTATTATCGCCGTCGAAAGTCAACCATACGTCTGAGGCGCACGGGCGCCAAAAGCCATATTAATTACCTCAATTTCAACTTTATTTGCCATCGCCAAAACAGATTTACCAAACATCTTTGTAATGATCCTACCGTCAGCGGCCATATCATCAATTGCCTTTTGAGCTGCAGTTTTACCAATTGCGTTGTGCAAATTGAGTAAAATATCATTCAATCCATAAGGACGATATTGCTGTTGTAGATATTCAAGAATCATCTTTTCAGCTGAAGAGGAAAAAAAAGTTAGTTATAGACATCAAATGTTCATTACGAGCAACTTCGCTCACCATCTGAGCCTTTCATTGTAGCTTGTTTCTTCTTTGGGGGCATGATCTTTTTGTTTGTGTTTAATCTTGTCGATGTACCTTGTTATTATATTTACGCGTAAGTTTAAATTTTAATATGTGACAAAATATTTAATTATATTACATACAGAAATACTAACGATCATCTATTTTATGCTAGATCGTAAGGCATGTTCATGATCACTGTGACCATACTGGTCCATCCATAGAAATGCTTGTTTTTCTGTGGTTTCCCAGTGACATCGTCGTACTGTTCGAACGCAAATCCAGTTTCTTCCCAGCCTTTAAACACATTTTCCACTAGATTGACTCTTAGCTGAGTGTATGTAGAATTGGCAAGCTCATATGTTTTAGCATCCAACAGTTTCTGGTTCTCTCCTGTTCCGTAGTAATGTAAACTCTCTAAAATCAAGTAGTTCATATTCACCCATATTGGACTTCTCCAGTAGTTTTCCTTTGTACGATAATGAACATCTGTTTTAGATAAACTTCTGATACCGTACTGAGTAAATAGCTCCTTTGGATCACTGATCAAGTGGATTACATCGTACAAATGTTCTGAAGTTGGTGGCATCATTTTCAACAAGAACGGGAACAATGAAATGTACCCTTTATGACAAACAAACTCATTATCATCATTATTATCAACACTCAAATCACAATACATCTTCTCATTCTCATTCCAATGCAAATCATCAATGTTTCTTTGAATGGCATACTCAATTTTAGAGTACGCCTCCGCATCTTCATGTTCATCTAACAACGTTGCAATTTTTTTCATAGATCTAGTCATTGCACCAATCCATGAAATCAAATCAACATTTAATTCTGCAATATCTGGAATTTTAGCTCTTGGATAATCATCCAATCCACTTGGTAATGAATGATCAAATGTTCTTCCTCTCCATCTATAACCTTCAACTGATGAGAAAGCTTTACGATCAAATTCATCAATTTCACCTCTTTGAGTGGTTCTAAACCATTCATAATGTGTTTTCAATTTGGGATAAATTTCTTTAGCATAATCAACTAACAACTCTGGATATTTTAAATGAGAATCTAAAATTTCTTTGAAATTAATAGTTTCATTATTTTGACTCATATCTAAAACCTGTGGATCTAATTCCACATCATCTTTGAAATTAAACCCATTAATATCCAATTTTTTTTTAGCTTTATCTAGTAATTCAGTAAATAACAACATCATAGTTGGAGGATTAGCAATTTCTGGACTTTGAACTTGAAATTGCTCAGGAACTGCACTTCTTGCCTCTTCACCTAGAATTTGTTCTCTTGCAATCCATCCATCTTCATCAATCAAATTAAACCAACTTTTTAAAATTTCTAATGCCAAATCTAAATCATATTGAAAAATTGGAATTAAATGAAACCCTTCATCCCAATAAAACCCTCTTGGAAAAGTAGTTCTACTTGGTGTAGCACAGAATAGTTCCATCGGACCTTCTTTTGACCCTTTTAATTTCAAGTCTTCATAAGTTTCTTCGTTCAATTTTGTTTGTCTATCAACTAATTGATCACCATAAAAATATCCAATTCCACCCATTAAATTTGATAAAAATTCTTTGGAAAATTTGACGTATTTATCATCAGTAAAAGGTTTTTGTAACTCAAAAGAATCTTTAAATCTTTGATCAAATGTTGTCAATGTTTGATTAATTAGTGAATCTAAATCTTCAAATTTTACTGGATTTTTTTGTTCAGCAATATGAGTGTTCAAAACAACATCAAATTCAAATTCACCTGTAAATATTTTTTCAATGAAATGCAAGTTTCCTCTATATTTTTCTGGGTTTCTCAAACTCAATAAAGAACTTGTATGTGGTGGTGTATCTAGTTCAGTTGGTTGTTTTTCTTTAAACAAAGCATCAACTGAATTACTTAATAATGCAACAAAAATATCTTTAGCTTTCCATAATTCACCAGTTGGAACTTTTAAAGATAAGAAATGTGTGTTTTTTGGATCCATAGAACTTAATGCAATTTCTTTTTTGGGGATAACTTTATGAGTGTTTGATGATGGACCATCATTAATTTCCAAAGCGAATTTCCCTAATTCTGGAGAAGAACCAACCAGTTTCACAGTTTGACCAGGAGCAAACCCATCCTGTGGTTCTTCTCCATCTAAAACAATACCACCATCACCTTCTAAACCAGTATAGAAAACCATTACAATAGTTTTATTTTCATAACCAGACATCGGTTTACCTTTCACTTTCATCCCCCAACCACAATCATTCTTAACAAAGTCTGTAACAATCTTATATTTCAACTCTTCATCGTTGAAAAACTGTCTACCACCAACCCTTGAATCATATTTCTCCCAACCAAACCCATTAATTTTTTGATTTTGATCACATTTATGTCTTATATCTTGAATCCCTTGTAGATCATCCCCATCTAACCAAAACAACCCACTTATTAATGAATAAGGTATTTTGGGACGGATACCCATGTATAAGTTCGGTCTGTATGGTCCCCAAAGAAGTGTTTTGGAGATTTCATCGTTGTAGGAATCTATTAAATCTTTATTGGTGACTTGTGCTAGACAATAATGGATTATTAGCAGCAATTGAACAAGATAGAGCTGTATCATTTAATATCGACTGCTAGTTTGAGGGTGTAACTGGAGTTGTTCAAACTGAGCACTAGAACTAACAATTTAAATTTATGGATTTATGTAATAAAAAATATGTATAAGAAATATTATTGAAAAATTTCAAAATTTTGTATAATATTTTGATTACAACTACAGTAGGTCAAAAGTATTTATAATCAGTTGGGAGTTCGTTATTATTATAGTAAAGGTATTTAATAGCTATTGTACTGTATTCTCTTTTTGTTCTGTATGTATGTAATTTTAAAGCAGAATTGGCTGGTTTGCTGAGCCACTGGCGTCTCTTCTTTGGTAAGTTATGGACAGATCGTCATCGAAAGAATTAGCAGTGTGAGGATTAATGCTCACTGGAGGCGTGTTGATCTCGACTGGAGGTGTGCTGATCTGAGACACAGAGTCTTTCTTTTTGTATTGTCTTTTACGAGGAGCTGCTGCTTTCTTAGTTGTAGTTGCTGCTGGTGTGTTGCTTCCTGTAGCACCTGACTTGTTGTTGGAATTGGTGCTATTAACTGCTTTTTGTGGTGGGGCTTTGAAAGATGGTTCTTGTTTCTTAGGCTGTGAGCTCTTCAGTTCCTGCTGCACTATAGTGAGAAGCGGTATAAGCTTCTTGTACCTCTCAACATAATCATCCAAAGTTTTCTGCAGATCGCTCACTCTCTGAAGTTGATCATCAAACATCTCCTGTGGGCTGGCACTGAGATCAATGGTTGCCAGTTCTGTTAAGAAAACCGTCATCTGCTGCCTTATTATATCAATCTGTACCTCGTTAGTCTGCCAAACTTCCTGAATCAAATGATGGAAAATGGATACTCACTTGTTGCTTCAAGTAGTCAACTTCGGGTAGAATGTCGTCAATTTTGATGGTCCCGTCTTCAAAATTCTTAATCGTTAAGTTCTGTGTCGCGTTGAGCGCCTCGATCGCCGTGAAAGTCTCCATCTGCTGGCTGTTTTTATGCTGCTTTCTCAAATGCTTTAAATTTCGAATCCTTTTGGAATTTTTTTTGATACAATATTTTGGATTTTATGTATGTACATTTTTATACAGTTGAAGAATTTCCACGAGAAGCGGTCGGTGCAATATGATTAAAAGACAGTTGCTTAAAGACTACAATTCCCGAATAATAATGATAATGATCTCAATAGTTTTGTATTTTAATTTGGGTCCCAAATAAATTTCATTTATGTTTGGCCCGTATCACCACCACATCAGTTTTACTCTCATCGTCCCATTTCAACGAATACTTTTCTTTCAAAAACCTAAAATCATGCTTGAAAATATCCTGAATGTACCTTTTGGGCAACTGGAAATATGATTTGTGTATTACTTTGATAGCATAAGTTGCCATTTTATCCTCACCAAATTTCATTATTCTTTTTTTCGAAGGATCCACTTCTTTATCAAAAAACTTGAACCATTGAAGATAATTGTTGGTTCTATAAGCTCTCAAGATCTCTAGTAATTTATCATCTTCAACACAATATTTCATGGCAATATCCATGGATTTTGAATAATCCCCATTAAAATGTGCCAAATGCAAAGCATAAATGTTGGCTATGTATTCTAATTCAATCTTCTCCAAAATATCTTTATGATCTAATAAAAAAGTGATACTGGGAATAAAAGTCTGATAATTTCCCATCAAAGATGAGATTCTAATGGAAAATAAAAAAACGTCTTTAGTGAAATTGTCTGGTTTAAATGACAATAATGCTTCTCTCAATTTTCTTAAAGACATAAGAGCGTGATCCAAATCTTTAAATTTGGAATCATTCGCTAATACTTGTGGCTGTCTAGTAAATAATAATTCAAGTTCTTTAGATCCAAGTTCTGATGCATTGGCTGTAACCTAATAAAAGAAAAAAAGTGTTAGTATAGTGTCATATTATTCAGGTACAAAAAAAAACCTTTACCTCCTGTTGAACTTGTTTGAAAAGCTCCATTCTAGCTTCTGGATCTCTTTGCAATCTATCATCATCACCTCGACTTATCAAACCATACTCTAATTTGGGTTTATTGGCGTCGCTGAATCTGTTTTTTCTTCTCTCCAAAAAGTCTTTATCTGCTGATATCCCAATATTCAATGGTTTCTTCATTGACTTCTTGCCTGCTGTCTGATCGTCATTGGTTTTATCATTATTTTTGTTGTTATTGTTGTTGTTCTGTTTATTGTTTCGTAAATGAGGTGGTTTGTACCTCACACTTTCACTTTTTTCCTCATTACTGGACATTTCAATATTGAAGTGTAGGAGTCAACTGTTCTTGTTGTTGTTGGCCAGCAGTTAAACTCGATAAACAAAGTGTCTTTTACAATCTAATATTGGAGTTATTTTTTGATACTTTTTTTTTAATACTGTGCAGTGTGCAGGTGTACAAAAATTAACAACTACAGATGAAATACTTGAATGTACATGAAATGTTTTATAAAAGTTCAAAAATTATGTCTCGTGATACTCTTCCTGTGGAGCTGGAATCATTGTTATCCACACAGTCAGCAGAATAGCTCCAATTCCAACAAAAAAACTGTATGTGAAAGCGTCTTTGTAACAACCACTTTTACTGACACAAACCATTAGATTTGTAGCTTCTTCCTTAGTTAAATGAGAATCATAAACCGATCCAAACACTAGTGTTAGTGTAAAAGTTGGTACTATTGCTGCAAGACCAATAAATCCCCATGTGAAAGTAAATGATTTGATCCCAAAAAATTGAATAAGTATCTGTGGTATTGAGCTCCATGTGAAACCATAGCCAATCCCACAAACAACTGATACTAACCATAAGTATTTAGCATCACCGACAAATCTTCCTAGTAGCTGCACTATGACCAAACATGTTGTAGGAATGTACAAAATCCAACTTCTAGATTTCTTAAAAGTGTTGGAAAGTAAATCTCCCACTATACCACTAAGAATTCGACCACCCCAGTTGGCCATTGAAATTGTTGCCACTTGGGCATTTTGTTGGATCTGTGACAATGTTTCAGGCTCGCCATATAGCAAAGATTTGACAATATATCCAATTGAGTAAATGTACATTTGACCTAACCCAGCTAAACATCCTAATAGTACAAATAATCTCCAAAAATCAGAGTTTTTCAATAATTCTAAAGCACCGATTTCACGGTTCTTCAATTTTTTAGAAACAATCTCTCGTTGCAGAGTGTTGGATTGATAAGATTGTAATTCAAAAGACGCTGGTGATTGTGGTCTTGAGAGTGGAAGATAATTTGACGTGATTGGTGTCTCAACATTATCTTTTATATCAGTGATGTATAAGAATGGGACAGACACCACAGTCAATACCAGTGCCCCATATCCCAAAAATGATAAGAATCCAACAATATTGGTCTTGAAGAACATTGAGTTAATCGAACTAAATATGAACGCACTCAAACCAAACGCTGACACTGGGAAAGAAGTGGCCACGCCTCTGTTGTGTGGATACAAAATGGCAGCACATTTGATTGTAGAGCTGTTGATGAACGAGGACCCAGATCCCACCAAACACATAAAGAACACAGATAAAGGCAGTTTGGAATATTGATCAACATACTGATCTTTGAGCCCTAAAAACCCAACTGCAATGGCTACACCGCCCATAAGCACCGGCAAAGTGAATCCTTTCCTGTTGATAATAGGAGCTGCTAGTATGCCAGCAAAAGCTGATCCCATGGTGCCCCCAAACGCTATCAACGACGAGTCTGCTGCACTATACCCCAGGTGCGATGTCAGCTCAGGCCCGTAGATGCTATAAAGATAGATTGTACCGCAGATGAGCCCAAGAAGTGTGCACGAAAACAGTGCTCCGGGCTTGCGCCACTCGGTGGACATATTGATGCTGTTGCTAAATTCAATTGAGTGTGAAAAATGGTGAGAAATTGATGACGATGTTATTGTTGTTATCTTTTAAGTTTCCATACAGATTTTTTATGCCTATTTTTTGATCTTGAAGAAAACAAAAAAAATCCAGTATCAAAAGGGAAAAAATGGGTGTGTTGAAGACACTTTTTTTGAAGCCATTTGGTGCTGTGCGGACGTTTCAAAGCAGCTCTAAGCAGCAGAAAGGTCTGTCAATAGCTTTTTTTGGCTCAGACGAGTTCAGTATTCATTCTTTGGAGAAAATTTATGAATTGGCTCAAGCAAAACCAGAGATAATTGAGAAAATTGATGTTATCACTAGAACACCCAAAAGATTTGGACGTGATGCTTCCAAAATTAGTGTTCTTCCTATTGTATCATATGCAGAGTCCAAAAACCTACCAGTTATAAGAAGTGAAACCAATGCTCAAATCACAGATTTAATTAAGAACAATTATGATATGGCTATTGCTGTCTCATACGGGAAATTGATTCCAAAAACTTTCATTGAAGCAGTCCCATACTCTTTAAACGTGCATCCTTCTTTACTGCCCAGATATTCAGGTGCAAGTCCTTTACAATTTGCATTGTTAAATATGGACAAATTCACTGGTGTCACTGTTCAAACTCTACATCCCACAAAGTTCGATAGAGGTGAAATTGTGGCTCAAGTTGATGGAATTAAGATTGACGAGGATGAAACTTTGGTAAGTTTGAGAGACAAGTTAGGGGTTGAAGGTGCTAAGTTGTTAGCTAAAGTAGTGGAAGATGGAAGTTATAAAAATCCAAGTTTTACTCCAAAATA
>JAJMDW010000001.1:12212-55466 GCA_030573755.1 Starmera amethionina
TTCTCTAATTTGGTGATCGAAATCATAATTATGTGGGAATAAGTCACAATCACTGCCAAATCATTTCCTGGTAAAACTGCATGTGCTAGATAAGTATCATTGATAAATTCTCCTCCATTGCATGTTTTCAACCAATATTGACCTTGAGCTTCTCTTTCTTGATAAGGTTTTATCACTGCATCTTTACTAATGTATCTTGGTAAACGGACTTTATCCAAGCCATCATTATCAAAAACAGTTGTGCTGTTTCTAATACCTTCACTAACATTATTTGCCAAATCAAAAATTCCGATAGCTGTTTTTGTTGGTAACCCAATCAAACCTTTTCCTAAACCTTTGAAAAACCCAGCTGTTCCTTCTTCATTTGCTCCAGTATATGGTTTAACTGCAACATCTGAGATACCATAAGCAATGCCTTCAATAAAAGCAGATGCACCACTTTTGAAGCTGTACAAAGCTTGTTTTGGTTTGTTCCTTCTTTGGTTGAAACGACGACGTTCTTGAAACTCTTTGTCCAAAGTTGCAAATGTCAAACCTTTAGCAATTGATCCAGTAACTTTTGCAAAACTATCAGAGAACCCAAAAACTGATTTTTTCAAGAAACTAACACCTCCTTTAGCCATGCTAATACCTAGTTCTTGTGGACGATCATTCATGATTAAACCTTGATATGGTTCATAAAAGATATCCATCACACCTGAGCTAATGTTATTGAATAATCCAACTGGGTTACCCAAGAAGTCAGCAGACCCAAGAACTTTATGAACTTGATAAAAGAATGCTTGACCATAATGAGTTTGAATAGCTTGAACTAAAACTGGGATAGGAACTCTGACATTTTCCATAAATAATGCATTCAATTTGATAGGAGCATTGTTGATATTACCAATCGCCATAGTTAAAATGTTCAAGAAGAACATCAATGCATTCTGTGAGCTTGTTTTATCTTCAACATTCACTCTTTCTGTTCTAACAAATGATAAATTCAATTGAGTTGGTTGTAAGTGCAAAGCTTCAAAATAAATGTCAGTGTCACCAGTTGATTCTTTTGGTTCTGGTAAGGTTAAAACTTCTTCACATAAAATATCTTGAGCTTCTCTATTCCAAGAAGCACCTGGCATTTTTGAAAATTCTAACAAAGCAAACAAGAAATCTTCATCGATCTCCAGGGACATTTCTTGTAATAAAATAGTTGCAAACTTGATGTAAAGAATACCATGTGTATCATCTTTGACCTTAGAAATAGAACCCGAAAACGCAGGATGTGATGTCATTTCCCTTGAAGACTGAGGAACAATTGATGGATATAAAATGATAGGGTAAATCCCACCATATAATTGATTATCAATTTGAATCCATTTTAATTTACAACTCAATGTTTGATATATATCAGTATCATTGAAACGCACTTCAAGTCCTCTAGCGGTGATATAACACAACTCTTGTAGGCGAGTATTGATCAATGAAATTCCAATACCTTCAATGTTGAATGTCAATTTTGTCAAAACATCAGAGTCCTCTTCCATAACAGCAAATTCATCTTTATCAGATGGAGGAATCGATGCATTAGAATATGTCTGATGTTGTTGTTTATAAATACTCACAGACTCATCATAGTTTGAAAGAACCAAGGACTGTGTTGGACCATCAGCAACAACATTAAGAGCAACAATTTTGTTAGATCTTGGTAATCTCATAGGGTTCAAAGTACCAATTTCAGCAAGTTGGACCAGACGTTCCCTTCCTTCACTCTGTAAAACAATCTCTTTGGAAATTCCTGCTGGGTAATCCCATGCATACGGCATGACACTTTTTGGTGGAATCTTATAAACAATAGGTTTAAACTGAACATACTCATTTCCTGACTGTACCAATTCATTGTTCTCATCCAAGTTTGGATCTTTCTGGTAAAAGAGAAACTCATAATCACTAAAGTTTCTAATTGAGAAAGGCCAACGGTTTCCACCTTCTTCAATATGAATAAACAATGTAGCCTCTTCTAACAAAATATCAATTTTGAATAAAACATGACCGACTCCTTTTTTGAAAATCTTGACATACATCTCACCAATGTCTGAAATATTGAAAACACTTGACCAACTTGAGTTAGCGGCAACAAACCTAATCTTCATTTGCTTTTTCTCAACACATGGCAAATTGTAAAGTGGTTCTAATTCACCTGATTGTAAATGAACAGTTTCAGAAGAACCAACATCCAACAATTCCAAGTCAACTTTAGTGTTGTTACGAACAATATATCTCGGGGCAATTGTAACAATTTTAGAAAATTTATATTTACCTTGACCTTCTTTAACATCTATACCTAAGTTGACCTCAGTTCTCTTATTTGGCATCATCAATGATAATTCACTATGTTGACCAATGGCTTCAAAACTGACAGGCTTACTCCATTGAGAAGTACCTAAAGATATCAAAGCTCTTGCTCCTCTATCATTGTCCTCATCAAAAGAGAACATTTTTGGTAATGCTGTTTTCATGGAAACATCGTCTTTACCAACTGTGGATCTCAAAACATTGTATCTCTCTTTAATAAAGATATCTCTTGATGTCTTATTCAAAATAATATAAGGTGAGTAAATAACAACTTTAACTCCTGCAGAATTGTTGTTTGTGGCAGTATAGTGGATCTTCAAACTTAAACTTTGACCATCTTCATGCTTGGTTCTCAAATTATATTCTCTTTTATATTCACTATCTTTTGTAGAGTTAATCACAACAAAATCAGATTTTCCAAATCCAGAGTCTAATGGTTTGACGCTCAAAAGTAACAAATGATCTAGTTTCACAACATGAACAGCACTTGAATTTCCTTTTTTCAGAGTGTTTCTCCAATCTTTTTTCTCACTTCTATCATATAATCTATATTGAATGTCAAATGGTAACAAATTTTCAATCTCCAATGGAGCTGAAATAACCACCTTCATATGAGGGTAAACTTTCGTCAAAGCTTCATTTGGGTCAAACTTTGCTTCAGCTTGAAAGTAAAAGTTTGTATCATCACCAACTTCACAAGATTCACATTTAATAGCAGCTGGTCCTTTGACTAATCTTTTCCAAAACATACTATTTTCAGACCAAGCAAATGGAACATTCAATTCAGGTCTCATAAATAGAGGAGTATCAAAAACTTCATCATTTGGAAGAGATCTGCTTTTCCCTTTTTCAATTGTATATCTTTTCTTCCCTTTGATTGAAATAGAAATTTGAGTATCATTTTCAATTGTAATAGTGGATTTCAATGAAATCACTTTCACATTATCTTCTCTTAAAGAAATATCAACAGCAAATCTATTATGTATACCATTAGTAGGTGGATACAAGGTAAAGACCTCCTCTCCCTCACCAATAACAGATACACCAGTAACATAATCATAACCAGAGTCAATGAACTCAACACCTAAGATACCTCTTTGGTTGTCAGTATCTAAGTTTTCACGAATCTTTCTCCAGTCTTCAAACTCCCAAGGTAATTCATCCCCATCTTCTATAGTTGTCATTTTCTCACGAGAGTCTTTTGAATCAATCCATACATTAACATCAAACCCTGTATGATTAACAATTAGATATGGTTTTTCAATGCCTCTTGGTTTGAATTCTTCTTTGCTTGAAATTGAAGACAGAACTTGAGATAGTAATGCAATAGAACGTGATGATAATGTTACTTCAACAAGCTTCTTACTACTAAAATCAACTTCTAGTTTTGGTTTAGGAGCTACCGCTTTGGCAACATGCATATCAATGGTCCATGGTTCAATAAGAGGTTCCCAAGATGATCTTGCATAATTGAAGATGTTCACTGAAGATTCGATACTTGTATCAGCTTCGAGATTCAATGACCAGTTATTGGCAGTGACTTGGAAAGGACTAACAGACATATCCAAGACTGGTAACTCATGAATACTTCCAATCAAAACAAGACGAGCACCTTCAATATCAGCTGAAAAATTTTCATGTTTGATAATGATTTCTGGCTCAATCAGTGAATTTCTTCTTGATCTACTAACAGTTGTGGCAATTGATGATACAATACTTGGTGCATATTTTGCCAGTTTGTGTCTGAATTCTTTTGTAAAAGTAACAAATGTTTCTTCTTTATCTTGATCTATTAATGAAAGTGAATCTCCATTATCCTCGATCAATCCACTCTTTTGAGCAAGCTCAACAGCCTTATTAAAAATATCCAAAGCTAATCTAATATCCCTGAGTGAAACTCTCATAACTAAAGGCTCAACAGACATATGAACAGAAGTCAATAGCTTATCCTTAGTGCTTCCCCTTGTATCAATAGTCAAAGAAGATGAGAAATCATCAATAATTCTTAGACGGTTTTGATCATATTGATCAATTTTACATAAGAAAAGACCAACATTATTGGCATTCACGGATTGAATATTTTGACTTGACAAAAGCAACTGTTCAATTTTGAAAACAATCGCTTCTGAGTTTTCGATCGTAGGATCTGCTAATAAAATCAATGAAGTATCAACAATATCAATACTGTAACTGAATTTTCCAGATTTTTCTTGTTGTGGTGCATTTTGGGTTGTTTGATTGTCATTATTGACAACTCTCGTCTCCTTCATACTCAATCCAGAATTCAAAAATGATCTCAAAGAAAAAACATAGTCGACTGCCAATATAACCTTTGGACTAACAACATTCAGCATCAAAAGTGTATTCTTAAATTTTGGATCACCATTTGTGGACAAGTTTGCAGTAAATTGATGTTTATCAGTTGAAATTTTTGGGATAATTTCAGTGTATTTGTTTGAAGTTGACATTCTTAAATCTTCAGCAACTAATGCACCAAAAAAAACTTCTGCTGCAAAGTGAGAATTTTGCTTTTGAGTAAATTTAGCACCAATTTCCTCAATGGAGAACTTAGAAAGTGAACAACTTTTCAAATCTTTAGCACCTGATGTTCTATCAAAAATAGTTAATGAAACTTCTGGGATTTCAAGATCGAATTGAACCTTTAAACTGTCTGGATCTCTAATAACTGTTGATTCCGAAAGTGGTGTTTGCTGAGCAGGGGCCTGATAAGTTGCATCAGGAGCAATAACTTTGTTTGCATTCAGAGCAGCAACTTCTGTTTCAGATAGTAAATCTGGATCTTCATAACCAAAAATCGTTGGAATTGTTTCCAATAAGTTATTTAAATAAGCGACTTGTAATTCAGTAACTTTTGCTTCAACTTTTGAAATCTTCCCTAAAACAATAAACTCTGGACGATGTTTTGGAGCAGTTTCGTCATAATCCACGTTGATATCAACATCGATATCTTCAATAATTTTCAATGACTGTAAATAACCTTCTGTATTAAATGCAGAAGTTAATTTAGTTGAACTCAACCCCAATTCAATCAAATTTAATAAATCGCCATTTTTCTCAACAAACTTATTTGAAGCTGAAAATTTACCCAAATACATAGTTATGTTGTCGAAAACATCTTCTTTGGAATCAATGACAGTTGGAAAAACAATAATTGGAGTATCAATAACCATATTAAACAGCATTGAAGATTTATTCTGGATATTTTTGACATCAAAAGCTGCATCTCTAGCAGAATCATACAAGGATTTCATTTTCAGAAACTGGTTTACAAATCCTAAAATCTTCTTCAAAGGTTCTTGAACAACATTTAGTCTCAATGAACCTGCTTTGAAGGTAAATCTTGAAGCATATTCTAGTTTTATATCAGCATTTGGATCGAAAGTTTCATAAGTGAACTCTGCTAATTCATCACCTTCAAAACTTAATAGTTTTCTCAAAATAGAATCTCTATTTGTACCACTGTTTATTTCATCATGTAATGTTAAAGCACCTAATTTAGAATATACTTTAAGTTTTTCAGGTAACACTAAGATATTGAAATGAGCAGTTGACAACTGAATGGTGGCAAGTTTAATATGATCATCATTAAAAACTAAAATGACACTATCCAAATTGATATTGACTCTAATTTGTTGAGGAGAAGTTTCAAGTTGATTCTCATCATTATGTTTTAAAACATCTTGAGGCATTTCTGGAGGGTTTGGATTGGTAAAAGTTGTTAAAGCAAAATTCATGATGGTTAAAATACTATTTCTTGAAAGAATACCTTTCAAAGCAGACAAATTCAAGTCAACATCTTGATCAAAAACTTCAATCAGTTTTCCATCTGATGGAACCATTCTTTGAGTTCTATGATAATTGAGTTTGAAAACTTTATCCTTTTTAATAATTTTTTCGTCTTCTGTAAAATTATCTGAAGAAATCAATTTCTTAAACTCCTCATTAGAATTTTTCTCAATCCAATCTTCAATATTGAAAGTTTTCAAAGTTAGATCGACATGCATATCAGTCATAGTTTTATAAAATTCTAATTCAAAATTTTCTGCAATCAAATCAATAAGTGGATCAGCAGCCATGGTGTCACCATCTATGCATTTCAATAAAGAAAGTTGAACTTTATCAACATGGAAAGTTAATTCAAATTGATGTTGATTTTTATTCACTGGTCTTGAAGATTGTTTAGAAATTTTGGAAATTGTATCACTTCTATCCAATTCTTTGAATTTATTCGACTCACTTCTAACCAAATCAAATGGTTGAAGATTATTATTATGTTTCTTGTTGTCAAAATCATCAAAATCAGCTGATTCGTCACCATCTTCAACTCCTCCACTAAAATCAGGAACACAATTATCAAACAATTGCATCATGATCTTATATTGATAATCATTCATTTTTCCAACAAATTTTTGTAAGTGAGCATTAGTTTTAATTTTTGGAAGATTAGTGTCTTGAGATAAAATAGATAATTCAACTTTCAATTTCATATCCAAGTTATCCAAAATTAATAAAGATTTTTCAGGTGAGTTTTCATTATGTAATTGTTCCATTGTTGATTTAATAGTTGGTCCAATCAAAACTTGAGTATCTTTCAAATGTAGATTAAATTTATCATACATCAATTCAGTTAAAACATCTCCACTAATTTTAGCATAATCTTCTGGAGATAAATTTCTAATTTCGTTAGTTTTCTCTTTATCAACATAATCACTTATGACACTAATATGACCTGAGTCAATGATTAAACAAGGGGAATTCCAAGATGTCGGGTCTAAAGGTAATAAAATCAATGGAGCTTGAAGATCTAGTTTTGTATCCATTGTTTTATGATCTTCCCAAATAGCTTCTAAACCCATTCTTGTTTGAGCAGCAATACCTTCCACTGTGGCTTCAGCGGCATCCATGATTGCATTCATTGTTTGTAAATGATTACTTGCTGGTATTGAAAAGAATTTGATAATCTCATTAATAAAATCAACATGATAGAATATTGTAACACTTCTTAATTTTGCAGTTAATGAAGAATCAGCCTTGCCATTCAATGGATTTTTTTCAAAAGAGACATTGAAAAATGGCTCCTCATTGTAATCATGTTCTTCAGCTGAGTCCGGATGAGGAGGCTTTACACTAACAATATGTTTATAGAGAGTGTTATCAGAACCATCTTCAACTTTCAATTCTTGTAATGTGAAGTTTGTTAAAAAGGAATCAGGTCTTTGAATAAACATACTTGAACAACCTTCAAATATCACTTCAGCTAAATCTTTTCTTGTTGATCTATTTTTCAAAGTGAAACCACCTTTCTTCAATTGAGCAGTTAATTGAAATTTAACACGATCTCTTGGAACATTTAAAGTATCAGCTAAGGCACGAGTTTCATCAAATTCAATGGCGTTATAAAGCTCTTGTCTTTGTTCTTCTGTAAATCTAATACTATCTTGATCCTCGGAGTTTTCAACTGTTGTATTATTTTGAGCAGGTTTATTCCACCAAGAAAACCAACCGCCTCCATTATTGTTGTTGCCAGATTTATTTGCAGTAGAATTATCAGTAGTCTCATTTTGAGATTGAATAGGCGATATTGAGTTTGATTCCAAGCCTGAAAAAGATGATGAAGTATTTGATGTGGTGCTATTTATATCGTTATTATTGTTAGTTTTCAATTTATCTTTTCTAAACTCTGTTCTAGCTAAAGATCTGAAAAATTTAATGTCTTCATAAGGTAGTTCTTTTTCTAAATCATCTAATTTAGCTTGTTTAGATTTATCAGGTAACGGTTGTAAAATATCAGATAATTTCAATTTCTCTTTCCAAAGTTGAATATAAAGTTTTCTATTATCACGTCTTTTAGCAACATAATCCCAAGACCATTTATAATTTTTCTCATGAACTTCATTCAAAACAGCTTTTGCGGCATATTGAAACCATTCTTTTGAATGGCCTTTTAATGGTACATTTGGCTTAAATTTTTTGAATTTATGAGTTTTATTGAACCAATGGAATTCAGAAGCTGCATTCAACATATCTCTGTATTGATGAGAATCAAGAACGACTCTAAATTCTTCAAAGAAAACTTCGGTTTTATACTGTGGTTGATTTTCAGTGGATCCCAGTTTATTAACTGTTAAATGACCAGTACCACTAACAGGTCTAAGGATGAATTGAGTTTGTTTTTCAAATTCTGAAAGATTTTCTTTATCAATTATACTTTGTTTGAATCTATCTAGTAAGATTTCATGAGATTCATCAAACAAAGAGTCAGTATCAGTATTCCAGTAGCAACATAAGCATTCCAATTTTAATAACTTGTGTGTTAAACTACTTGCTATTGAAATAAAAGTTGGAGACCAATTCTCGTCAGTTGAAACAGCTGAAATTTCACTCAATGTAACACCAATAGAATAAGGATTATCTGTGAAAATATTTTCGGTGTCTTCATACCTTATATGGATATTTTTAATGGTAATTTGTAAATTATCCACTATTTTTGTCACCAAACTATCAGAGAAACTTTGATTTTTAGCAACTTCTTCAGCAGATAAGTTTGCCAATTGATTTGCATTATTATGAAATTCATAGTCTGCCAATTTCTGTAGTTTTAAAGCCAAATCTCGTTTCAATTCTTCTTCAAAGTTATACCTATCTTGTAAAATAGGAGATGCCAAAAGATAAACATCTTCAATCACCACCTGAACTGGTTTATTTTTCAAACTTGCCCATGGGATTTGCAAAGTAAGCAATCCTAAGTGACCAAACTTCACATCAACGGGCAACTCCAACTTATCTAATGATTCTTTCTTCAATCTAAGATCTCTTAATTTGACATCACCTCCCCATATCCCAATATTGAGCTGTTTTGGATCAAAATTCTCCACGTAATTGCCTAGGAATCTGTTCAAGATACCTGCCACTAAAGATTCAAGCATTGTGTCGGCTGCCGCTGTAGTGGGAACAATTGGAAAACGGGGTGAATTGGGTTGTATAAAACAGAAGAAAATAAGATTCAAATATTTTGTATTTTTTTTATGTATGTACATTTTGTGAAGAATGTAGCAAAAAAAAAAAAAAAAAAAAGGAACACTTGTTGAACATTCGGAAACACGCGTTTGAAGTTTGAACAGCAACTTAACTGGGATAGAATAAAGATGTCGGTAGGGTTGGTTAGAAAAGCGTTGGGCTCCACATTGCTGTTTGGTACAGGATATGTGTGTTTTGCTAAAGCATGGCCAGACGACACGAGAGATTTCAACTTGAAGCCATTGAAAGAGCAGAGACAAGACATCATCGACAAAATCCAGCAGACACCAGGGTTCCAGTTATTGAAGGAGAATGACGAGTATTTCCATGACACTCACTCGAGCAAGATCCCAAAGTTGCACCAGGAGAATCATGTGAGCCAGGGGTTGTTGTTTGGTCCACAGCATATTGAGATAGATCCTTTGATCTTCATCAATCACAAGACCAGAGAGTTGGAGGCATTCTATCATTTGGGAGACAAGTTGGTAGATAAAGATGGGAGCGTGCATAATGGAGTGGTGTCTACGATTCTAGATGAGTTGTTGTGTCTCTGTGGGTTCCCATACTTGCCTAGTAAACGAGGTGTCACAGCACAGTTGAAAATCAACTTTTCAGAACAGGTGAAACCAGACACCAGTGTTGTGTTGAAGGCTAAAGTTGTTGAGCACAAGGGCCGTAAAGTGGTGATCAAGGGCCATATTGAGACCTTGGATAAGAAACCAGTGAAGCTTGCTGATGCCACTTGTATTGTGGTGGAGCCTAAATGGTTTAAATACTTTAACTGGTTGAGTTTGTTCTAAGCTTATTTATGATATGAATGATATGAATGATTGATATTGATTGTAGTGTACATACAGCTAATTAATAGTTAATATTAGTTATAAATTATTACTATTGAAATTGTGGCAAATGCATTAATTTTTGCAATGTGGCTAGTGAAAAATGTTTGATTTGTGCAAACAATTTAACGCTATTGTTAATCTTTTTAAAAACAAAATTTGGCCGACGCACGAATGCAATGATTGCATACAAATATATTCAACTAGTAATACAAAAGCAGCTGCTGAAATTTTTCAAATCATAATAACTAAAAAACTACATTAATTTTGATTTAAATTTTACATAGAAATTATCCATACAATTTTTCAATTTTGATACAAATTCATAAACATGTAGTGAAAAAATGAAAAATTCGAAAAAACGTCAGCTGAAAAAAAAAAATTATTGGACATTTTAAAATCGTTAATTTAATTCTGTAATATTTTCACTTACTGAGCACCCCAAAACTAGAAGCTTCAAAATCATGCTTTCCCGTTCAGCAAGACTGGTCTCTAGACATTTACCTGTTTTAAGACAGTCTATCACTATTGGGGCTCTTAGAACTCAATCCACTATAGCTTCTGCTGCTCCTCCAACTACCACATCAACTACCACATCAACCACCAGCGCAGATTCAAATGACTCCATTTCAACAGATCAACCTTACAAAAGACGTCAAAAAACGGACGAGGAAATTGAAAAAGAAAGAGCTGAACGTTCAAAAAAATTCGCCAAAGATCTCAAATATGTCGACACTATTTTTGATCAATATTCAACTTCCAAAGATATTTTTGAAGAATTATTTAAATATGTTGTTGAATTAAAACCGTCAAATTTTATGGAAAGAAATTCAGTTGCTCAAAAAATTTTGAAACTTATGTCAATTGCTAAAAATGAATTAGAAAATCCAGATATTGAATATATTCCTGTTCCATTAGAATCAATCTTAGATAATGCAACCACAACTAATTTCACATCTGTTGAAATGTTTGAATTTGTTGCATCAGATTATTTGAAAAATAAAGATTTAGAAAATGTTATTGGATTATGGGTCAAATTTCTAGAAAATTTGACCTCAAGAGGTTTACAACCAAGATCTTATACAATGAGGGAAGTTACCATGATTGCATATTTGGAAATTTGTTTACAAAATAACGTTAAACCAGATGTTGATTCTTTAATGAAATTATTAAAACAAGATTTGTTACCAAAGGCTTCTAATCTTAAATCAACTGCGAAAAAAATTATTGGTAATGATGATAAAAGATTAAATGCTTTAGAAAAAACAATCAATACAGTTTATTCATCAAATACAAATCCTTTACATGTTGAATTTTTAAATAAAGCTGCATTTGCTGCCAAAATTAGAAATGTTAAAACTTTAGTTGAAATTTGGGAAAATGTTGTTGAAAGTTCACAAAATTCCAAAATACCATTGAATGAAGAAACTTATTCAAGTTTTATGAATTTTTTCTTACAAGTTTCAAATTTCAATAAAGTTAAAGAAGTTTGGAATTTAATGATTGAAAATAAATTTAATCCTTCAATTGATTGTTGGTGTTGTTTATTAAAATCTATTGAAATTGATTATAAATTGAAAAATGAGGATAAATTATTGAAAATTGAAGCTATTGCAAATAAATCTTTGAAAATTTTTAATAATGATGCTAAAATTTTATCAACTTTAATTGAAATTTATGCAAAATTAGATTCACAATCTAAAATCGAAGAATTAATCTCCAAAAAGGAATATTCTTCAAATCCAATTGTGGCAAGTGCCTATTTTAAAACTTTAAAATCAACTGATCTTGATAAAATTAATGAATTATTGAAAGAAAATAATGGTTATAATGATAATCTTTCAATTGAAGCTTATAATCGTTTAATTATGATTTATAATGAAAAAAGAAAATTTAATGAAGCTTCTAAAATAATTTCATTAATTAAATCAAATCCACAAAAGTTTAAACAAAATGTTGAATTTTTAACAATTGATTTGAGTTTTTCAGCAAATGAAATAATTAAAAATGGTGATTTAGTTACAAATTCTCTTTATGAAAAATTTGTTGAAAATTTATCAAATCAATCAATTCCTTTAATTCGTTCAAATTTAATTACAATTTATCAAACTTTAAGTGATATGAAAGATTTGAAAACTGTTGATGGATTAACTTCATATTTATGCACAATTAAAGATCAAACTACAAGATTTATTCTTCAACAATTACAAATTATGGCAAGATTCCAATGTAATGATTTTAAAAATGGTAAAATTCAATTAAATTCATTATTAACAAATGCTAATCAACAAAAAGATATTAAATTTGTTTATGAATTTTGGGGAAAAATTTTTGAAAAATTATTTATTAAACAAGAATATAAACAAGCAAGAATTTATTATCAATTGATTAAAGCTGTTAGTAAAGTTGAAGATGCGGTTAATATAGATACAGCTAGATGTTTATTCAAAATTTCAAGATATGGTAAAGATGATGAATTTTTCAATGAATTATATTCTGATATGATGGAAATTCCAAGATTGAAAAAAGTTGCCATTTTTTCTAAAAAAATTACTGATGCTAAAAATAAAAGAAGAGAAGAATATTTTAAACAAAAAGCTGAAGAAATTTTCAAACCAAAGGAAGTGAAAACTGGGGAATCTACAAGTACAGAAATTAAAAAATAAAATTGAATAGATAGAAAAGAAGAAAAAAATAAAACACATAAAGATATATAAAGACATGTATATACAAATAATAAAAAAAAAAGGTCCCTACTAGTGTAATGATTTCTTCTTTTACTTCCAATATTAATTTCAACCACATAAATCATTATTAAATAAATTAAATAACATCAAATTTTTTTTTTTTAATTTTTATCAGAATTAAAAGCATTTTCTAAATAAGGTTTCAACCAATGTTTCATACGATCTTTAGCATTTGAGAAATTATCTAAAGCAGGTCTAACATCCAAGAAAAAAGTTGGCATTCCATGAGGATCATCAGGACCACCATAATAATCTATAACATATCTAACTTTATCCCAATTTCCTTGATCATTAGCTCTTAAAACATACCAATCATGTCTATCAAATGGAGGTTCAGTATTGAAAGTTGATGGGAAA
Source organism: Starmera amethionina (assembly GCA_030573755.1). NCBI lineage: Eukaryota > Fungi > Ascomycota > Saccharomycetes > Phaffomycetales > Phaffomycetaceae > Starmera > Starmera amethionina. The sequence goes on from JAJMDW010000001.1 coordinate 25,528, forward strand.
ATTTTTGATAGTTGTAAATACATTCTTGCTCTTGGAGATAAATCATCTGGTCTACCAGTAAATTGTTCTAATCTCGGTTGTTTTTTAGTTTTATCAGTATAAGGTTTTTCCCATTGTAAAATTTCTTGCCATGCACCTTCATTTAAAAAATTATGAACATCAACCATTGATTCAACTGCATCTTCTGGGATACCTTCACCTTTGCCCTTACGAACCATTGCATTTAGCATTTGTTGTGGGGATGGATATTCCCAAACACCATCATTTTCATCAGTACCTCTTGGGATTGTAGAGAACGTACGTTCAGTTGGCAAATCAACAGTTTGACCTGGTAATTTTTCAGAAGATATAAAATTTGGCATATTATTTAAAGGATTTAACTCATCATTGGTACTATTTTCGATTTTCTTTTTCATAGGACAAACAGCAGCACCAGAAGTTCCAGTATTATGTTTAGATAATGATTTATGATCAACAGGACATTTTGCAGCAGCACTTGAATCTTGTGGGATATTTATATTATCAGTAGAAGCAGTTTCACTGTCAGCCCAGAACCAACCCATCGTGTGAATATAGAAATGTAAAGTCACTCTAATGATACAAATTTTTGAAATAAATAAATAAATAAATTTAAATTTTGACATTACTTTTTCCTAGGATTTCTAAGCGGTAATTTTTTTTTTTTTTTTTTTATAAAGCAGGAACAGCAGAAAACAAGATTTAGGCAGAAAATAAAAGGAAGAATTGTTTATTAATTTTGAAGAAGACAGTTGATAATTATAATATTTATTGATGTATGAGATTGAAACTATGTTTAAATGGTTGAAACAATGCTTGATAATTAAAAATATTTTCAGAAAAAAAGAGTGAACTTACCCGGACACACAACATATTCAGAACTACACAAACAGCTTAAAGCAAAATTTTCAAATTACGACTTCGTGGCCAAGCTGGTTAAGGCGTGCGACTGTTAATCGCAAGATCGTGAGTTCAATCCTCACCGAGGTCGGTATTTTGGTTGCTTTACCTTTTTTAATTCAAAATAGTGGTGTTTTGATAACAGAGGTAGGTATATCTGATTTTTCAAACCATTACTAGTCGATTCTCAAACAATAAACCATTTTTTTTTCATAACACCTTTGAAACAACTTTTTTCCCAGTTTTTTAGTGTATTATTTCAAATTTCAATTTTTTTTTTTTTTTTTCTTAAGTATGAAAATCAAGTTTTTATGTATCAAAATTATTTTCAAGTATCAAAATTTATATTAAAATCAAACAAACTGTAAAAATGGAGTCAGAAGAACAAGTGATAGCCAGACATAGAAAAGAAAACAGAGAATTGATCTCAAAAATTACCTCTATGAAAAAACAAGCCACAAAATCCACTAAAAAGGAGGTTTTGAAACAATGTGAACAGCTTGAAAAAGATTTAAAATTGAAACATGAACAGGAATTAAAGGTACGTCATCAATTTGAATTGCACTCAATTTGAACATAACTAACCTCTTCAGGATTTACAGACCAACTCGATTAATATTTCTGAAGAACAGTCAGTACAAAAGACTGATAATCAAGATATTGCAAATGAAGATGAAGATGAGTTTTCACCTGAAAAATTACTAGCAGAATTGGAATTACAAGAGAAAGAAAACCTTGTATCAAGACCACAACAACCTCCACAGCAGCAGAAAAAAGGTCCTAAACGTAACCGTCAAAAGGAAAGATTAGCTAAAAGACAAGCACAAATTGATGAAGAAAAAAGAAAAGCTCAAGAAGAAGCAGATTTACAACCAAATTTTAAAGAAATAGAAAATGAAACTATCAAAAAACTTTGTGAAATTGCTCATTTAGTAGAATTTGATATCAAACCTGATGGAAATTGTCTTTTTGCATCAATTTCTGATCAATTGAAACAACGTCAAAATATTAATGTTTCAATTCAAGAACTAAGATCAAGAGCTGCTAATCATATTAGAAATGATGCAGATACTTTCATCCCATATATGTTTGATGAAGAAACTATGCAATTGAAAAATTTAGATGAATATACTGATAAAATTGAAAATACTGCAAGTTGGGGAAGTGATTTAGAAATTTTAGCATTAGCAAAAGAATTCGATTGTCCTATTTCAATTATGCAAAGTGGTAGTGCTACTCTTAGATTGAATGAAGATGGTACTAATCCAGAATTGAAATTGGTTTATTATAAACATTCATATGCATTGGGTGAGCATTATAATTCTCTTCGTGATGTTCAAGAAGAACAACCAGAAGAACAATATCAAAATGAGGAAGAAGAAGATTACTGATTACTCATTTTACTAAATAATAGAATTTTCAGCATTAAGCTATAATACGTAGATTCGAATCTTTTTGTTTTTTTCACTACGCTACATATAGATAAAAAAAATCTTGAAAAATTAAAGATCAAGATTTAGTTCTTGAATCAAAAAAAAAAAAATGCTAATATTTAAACGACTTTTCAGCTCATCCACTCTTTTAAGAGCGAAAAAACCATCTGCCAAAACAACACAACCAACAACTCATGCTTTATTAGGAAGAAACAGCAGTAAATTAAGTGCAGGTATCGTTGGTTTAGCAAATGTTGGTAAATCAACTTTTTTCCAAGCAATAACGAAAACTTTATTAGGAAACCCAAATAATTATCCATTTGCTACAATTAAACCTGAAGAATCATTATTTAAGATCCCAAGTCAAAAATTAATTAATTTACAACAAATCTATAAAAGTGAAAAAATGTTACCTTCATATTTGAAAATCGTTGATATTGCTGGTTTAGTTAGAGGTGCATCAAAAGGTGAAGGTTTAGGATCACAATTTTTAAACGATATTAAAACTGTGGATGGGATTTTTCAAGTTGTTAGAGGTTTTGATAATGATGATATTACTCATGTTGAACAAACTGTTGATCCAATTAGAGATTTAGAAATTGTTACTGATGAATTATTATTAAAAGATTTAGAGACATGTGAAAGGGCTATTGAGATTACACGGAAAGATTGTAAAAAAAATGGAATAAATGCACATGATCGTTCAAAATTATTAAAAGATGTTGAAATTTTAGAGAAAATTAATGATTTATTGATTGAAAATGGGAAATTGTTTAATAATAGTAAATGGACTGAAGATGAAGCAAGATTAATTAATCAATTTAATTTTTTAACTGCAAAACCAACAGTTTATTTATTAAATGTTTCCAAAGAAGATTATTTAAATAATTCAAACAAATATTTTGATAAAGTTTCCCAATGGTTGATTGAAAATTCACCAAATGATAAACTAGTAATGTTTTCAGCTGATTTTGAACATGAATTATTTAGTGAAGATAATAAATCAGTTGAATTACATAAAGATTCTGCAATTAATAATATTATAAATGAAATGAAAAATTCATTAAATTTAATCAGTTTTTATACATGTGGACCAAAAGAAGCAAGAGAATGGAATATCAAGAAATTTTCTACTGCTCCAGAAGGTGCTGGTTTAATTCATACTGATTTACAGAAAAATTTTGTTAATGTTAATGTTTGGAAATATGATGAATTAATGAAAATTAAAGATAAGATTCAAAGTTATGAAGATGTTAATAAATTATTGAAATCAGGGAAATATGGTAAAGAGTATTTGTTAGAGGATGGTGATGTTATTCTTATCAAAGCTGTTGGTGGTAAAACTAGATGAAAAGAAAAAAAAGTCTACACTTTCAAAAATGAAATTATATAGAGAAAAACAAACAAACTTGTATATAAATAGTGTAAATAGCAAGATTAAGAAACTATCGAATGTTAGTAGATGTTCATAATAAAAAAAAACAATCAACAATTGCAGGAATGAATATCAGAGCATTTGACAAGGTTTAGTCTCATATACATATTTCGAAGAGCTGGGTTTATTATAGCTGTCCTGAGGACGTGTTCTCATCATTTAGACCCGCATCATTGTAGTTTAGTAGTTGAAAACTCACTCTCAAAGGCAAATTACTTTCTTCTTCTTCAAGAATTAAAGATGAAGAATATTTTTTTTCTCTTCAATAAATTTTTTTCATATTGGACGGAAGTTGGAATTTGGAGCTCAAAAGTCACCCGGCTGTAGATTGTGTCAAAAATTGAGGGTTTGACGAAATTGTTGGTGTTTTGGGTGTACCACTGTACATTGTAGTGGTTGATGATGAAATATTATTGTGCTGGTTATGAGAGCAGGTTCGGTTGTGTTGCTGTTTTAGACACGTTGCTTTAGCATTCACCTCATTTGTACCTTTTTTATCTATGTACTTAGATAACGACAGTTTAACCCCAAAGGTAATAACCACCACTGTACAGTTTTCAAAAAGGTTAGGATATATAAAAGACTGCTGGAGTTGAAAATGATTTAAGCATCAGTTGATTATTTTGGTTGAGTATGAATCAGTAACATTTTAAATCAATGACAATTACAATTACAGATAGTGTGCACGACAGATTGCTTTTAATACCTGAATTAACTACAAGTGTGAAGAAAACTTCAATTGAGTACATCACTCATAGTTACAATCAAGATAGTTATCAGTTTGATTACATATCAAACAACTTAGTTAAGCCATTGATAACAAAAGTGGATAAATATAAAGAAGAACCTGCTGATTTAGAAATATCAGAATCAGATACATCTTCAATAACAAATGATGACAACACTTTTGAACCACCTTCAGCAAATAAGAATTTTTGTCACAATTGTGTTCAAAACGTGCCTGAATCAATAGGAAATAAAGAACATGAACTTTATAGAACAAGATTGAATGTTCGGTTGAATGCTGTTAAACTTAATGATTGTAATAATGTCAAATGTTTACAAACCAATAATAAATCAAAAAGACAAAGAGCTGGGCCTTGTTGTGATTATTGTCGTTCTAAAAAAGCCAAATGTGATGCATTGATTGAAGTTCTTGAAAGAAACTTTACTTCATCCGAATTAAAACTTGATGAAAATAATAACGAAATTATGAATAAAGAATTGATTGACAAATATTTGACCAAACAAGATTTAGATGATGGGTTTAAATTGATGTATTCTTTTAATAAACTTGTTAAATTCAAGAGATGTGGTCAGTGTGAGAATAGAAATCAACACTGTTGTTTTTATAGAGGATATACAAAGGAAGATATAATCACCTATAATACAATTCATAACATTAAATCTAATATCAGGAAAAAATATAAGAAAAGAAACATTCAAATGAGATGATTACATGAAATGAAATAAAAAAAATAAACCCCTGTGTGTATATGCTAATGATAAGTATGCTATATTTGAAAAGCAAAAAAAAAAATTTATTATTAAGTAAGAAGGGATTAAAGTAGATGTTGGAGCAGTTTCTCAACATAAAATGCAAATTTGAGGTTCAAGACTTATAATGGGACGCCATAAGCTTGAGAATCTCTTAAAGATGGGTTTGGATTCGGAGTACCGCCTGCAGCAAATTCAAATTCTTCAGACTGTTTTTCTGAAATGATTTGAATTGGATCATCAACTGGTTGTTTTTCTGAAACATTTGGAGTTGGTTCAACAACATCTTGAGCCGTTTCATCTTCAATGCTAACTTCTAATTGATTATCATTATCATCTTGAACCCAAGTCTCACCAGAAACCAAATTATGTTGTTGTTTCTCTTCATCATTAGTGATTTCTGAGATTTTAACATTAAACATGTTGAAAAGAGTGAATCCACAAAAGATTGAAGTTAAATCAAAGATTGTAACAACTAACATTAATGCTGTAGCAGTCCAATATATAGCGTAAAAATACCTATTACCCAACGTAGCAGTGAGTCCAAAAGTACTACTGACCTTATTGAAAGAACGTTCAATCAAGTAATACATTGCAGTAGTAGCAGTAGCTGAGATGAAAAATGAAATGAACGAAATTGTAGCAACAATTGTGGCCACAATGGAGACTATGCGTGAACAAACAGCTAATGCAGTGATACCAATTGTTAAAAATGCAGTGATGATTCCAATAAGAGCAAATGCAAATATAACTTTTGACACAATATTTGCAATATCAACATATTGAAGAACATCACTTGGAAGTTCAAGGATACCAGAGACATCAATTCCAGTTAGTTCAATAATCTTTTGCGAGATCTCATTGGCAATGATGTCAAGTAAATTGAAAGAGTAGCCGGCTTCAGGTTTGGAACAATAAGTGACTTGATAACCATTTTTCGCAGTTGAATCTGAGATTCCTTTACAGTAACCCCAAAGACCCAAAGTGTAGATATCACTTAAGCCTAAAGTGGAAGGACTGATGCTAGGAAAGAAGATTGAGATTGGCTGGAATTGTGGGCCTAAGACAGTAGCCAAATTGATGCCGCCAGCTTCCAATTTGAAAACATAGATCTGGTTAATAGGGTAGTTTCCAGTAGTTGTGGACCCAGAGAGCGCAATGCTGCCCAAAATGACTGCTGAAAGGGCGAAGAAGACAGGGACGGCAAGGTAGCAGAACCTGAAGAGGAAGAAGGTCATAGCGCCGGGGTGTTGGAGTGTGTGGGCACTGGGAAGTGTTTTCAGAGCAACCTGTTGTTGTTTTGTAGTGTTGCAAGAATGAGATTTTGAGGGTGGCAAAAACAGCGCTTTTATAGCTAGCTCGTGGGACTTAGCTAGTCGTTTATCACGACGAGGCGGATCATATCATTGTGTTGTGTTGTGTTCTTCAGTGACGAGCTCGTCGGTTGATGAAGATTTTGAAGAAGAAGAAGATTCAAATTTATGCAGAGATCGGTTATGTAATTAATTGTTTACTCATTTAGCAAACCAACGAGAAGAGAAGCAGAAATGGCTGCAACAGTAGAACCAACAGACTACAGTGGCCCAGTCGCAGTAGTGGAAGCACTGCTCCCTCCACAGAAACCACAGCAGTTTGCGCAGAATATTGCCAGGCTCGACCAACTGCTCCACAACCAGACAGAGTTGTTTCTCACACCTTCAGAGGCATTCAGCGTCCCACTTGTCACCAGCATTGTTGACAACGTCGACCGCACAACAGATAGAGACACGCTACAACACATCTACTCAGTGCTAGCTGCTATACTAAGCTTGGAGAATGCTGCTACAAGTCCTTTTGAATTTCTCAAAGTTCTGGTTAATTCACCAAAGATCTTGCTTATATTGGGCCAGATCAGTATCAGCAACAACGACATCTCACTACTGAAAGCAGCACTCAAACTGGTTTTGGCAGGATTACAACTTGATATGGTTACTGGTGACGCTGTCATAGGATTTGAATTCATCACATTGATTCATGAATCTAAATTACTCACTTCAATCATCCCAAATTTGGATTCAAGAGTCTCGGTGTTACTAGCAAAAGATTTGGAAGATATTAACAAACAACTAAATCAATGTTATCTTACTCTTAATTCAATTGATTTCACTCATTATGAAAATTCTGATATTTTGAAAGTTTTCTATGAAAATTTAACTATTGAACTACCTCCACATACTAAAGAATCAGATATGCAATTTATTAAACAAAATTTATCAATTTTACAAATCGTTGATTTATACAATTTTTTCCATAATCCTAGCATTACATTCAAGAAAAAATTTAACGAACAATTAATAACAAATGATTTAACTCAATCTAAAATTTTCCCAGTTGTTAAAGCATCTGCTCAAATCACAGATTTTTTAATTAAAGACGGATCATTAATGCAGAAAAGAAACATTTTACACTATAAATTAATGTTTAAATTTTTAGAAATATGGATTGAATCTGATGCAGAATTTGAAGATTTTGATAATTTATTCCAACTTTTAAAATTCATTCCTTTAAATAATATAAAACAACACAACTACACTAAATTAAGAGAATTACAACTTGGTAGTCTTGAAAATGAATTATCAAAAGAGACAAAATCAACTTTAGAATTTGATTCTTTATTGAGATCTCAAATTTTTGAGTTAGTTAAAACTCAAATTTTAATTCAATTATCAAAAGGATCATGGGTTTTCAGTGAAACTCCATCATTATCAAATTCACAATCATCACAACAAGTGCATTATCATTTCATGATTTTATCATCAAATTTCCAAAATTTATTATATAAAACTTATTCTCAAAAGACTAAAATTTCTCCAAATATTGATAAAATTGGTATACCAATTGATATCAGATCAATTAAAACTTTCCAGATAGAAGAAGTCAAACAATTAGATTCAATTAATGAATTTGATAATTCTGAATTTGTTAATTTGACTAAAAATAATAAAATCAATAAAATTACATTATTAAATAGAAAATCAAAACCAATTTTCAAATTTTTTGCTAAAATCGATGAATCATTAATTTGGGTTGATGGATTAAATTTATTATTAGGTCATGATCTTAATTCATTATCAATGAATTTAAGAAATGAGATTGATAAGTTATTTGAAGTTCGTAAAACTATTCAATTTGATAATTTTGATATTGATGATGGTAACGTCATAAGCATTGAAAATAACCATGAAGTAGATGAAGATGCGGATGCGGATGCAGATGAAGAGGGGATTGATTTACAAACTTTGATTGATATTTCTAGTGGGTTTTATTATACATGAATAATCTAATAAAATATCCATACACAGTTAACATTTATTATGTTTTTATTTTTGATTCATAAATTATTAAATTATCTTCTACTTTTACCTTTTGCTTGACCTTTCTTTTTCTCACCTTTTTTATGTTGTCTTGCAATCGTACGTTTTTGATCTTCAACTCTATCATTTTTAGTCTTTTTATAACTTCTTGAACCAAAATTTTCTTTTGCCTCTTTTTGTTTTCTTTTTTTACTATTTAATTGAGGTTGTTTTTTCTTTAATTGTTGAGATGGTAAAATTTTCTTTTCACTTTCTTTTTCAAACCATGTTCTTTTTGGTCTTGAATTAATTTCATCTTTATATCTTAACATATTTTCAGATTTTTTCAATTCCATTTCTGCTGTAAGCATTTCTTTTTCAGCTTTTTCTTCAATTAAAATTTCTTCAATGATTTCTTTTTTAGATTCAATTAATTTATTAATTTCTTCAACTTCTTTCCAATTAACTTCTCTACCAACAGTTTTACTAATTTTAGTGTTTAAATCTTTATTAGTTTCTGCATTTTTAATAGCTTCTTTAACAATTGCTCTATCATAACTACTTTCACCAACAAATGAAATAGATTTACCTTCACGACCACCTCTTGCAGTTCTACCAACTCTATGTAGATAAATTTCATGATTTTTTGGCATATCATAATTTATAACAACTTCAATTTTTGGAATATCTAAACCTCTTGAAGCTAAATCTGTACAAATTAAAATTGGTACTGTCAAATTTTTAAAATCATTGATGGAATTCAAACGTTGTTCTTGAGATAAAGAACCATGTAATTCTGAAATTTTCAAACCTAATAAACCCATCATAATTCTTAATTTATGTGCCATTTCTTTTCTTGCAACAAAAATAACAATTCTTTGATCTTTAGTGAATTTTTTCAAAATGTTGAAAAGAATTGATGGTTTTAATTGATCTCTTTTTCTAATACGAACGAATTCTTGAGTTAATCCAGTAGCAGCTTGTTTTGGAGGATCAATCATAATTCTAACAGGTTTTTTCAAAGATAATTGAATTAATGATTTAATTTTAGAATTCATAGTGGCAGAAAATAACAAAGTTTGTCTTTTAGTTGGTAACATTTCCAAAATTTCCGTCAATTCTTTTTGGAAACCTTCTTCTAACATTCTATCAGCTTCATCAACAATTAAAATTTCCACAGAATCTGCTGAAAAACTTGGAGAGTTACGTAAATGATCAATAAATCTACCTGGTGTAGCAACAACGATATCTGGTCTGGTTTTCAATTCTTGTTCTTGTTGTCTTAAATTTAAACCACCAACAGCTAAACCAAATGATAAACCATTAACAAATCTAGCAATTTTTTTACCAACATCTGAAACTTGAATAGCCAATTCTCTTGTTGGTGTTAAAACAATGACTTTTGTAGATGGGACCTTAGTTGGTTTAAATAACAATCTTTCAATGACTGGGATCATATAAGCAGCGGTTTTACCTGAACCAGTAACGGCACCAGCAATGATATCTTTACCTAATAGAGCAATAGGAATACAACTTGATTGGACAGGAGATGGTTTTGTATAGCCTAGTGCTGCTAAACCTTTCAAAACAGGTCTAGAAAGATCTAAAGTGTTAAATGTTTCATGAGTTTGTAATTTTGCAGCTTCACCTTCTTCAGCTGGAGCATAAAATTTGGCCATTTCTTCTAAAGAGTCTTCATCGTCATTTGCTGCAGCTTCTGTATCTGAAATATCATACTCTTCATTTGCATTATCATTTTCATTTTCTTCTTCCTCATCATCCTCATCTTCATCTTCATCACTATCTTTGGAAGCACCCATACCAAATCCATCCATAGCTAAATCGTCTTCGTCACCAACATCAGCAACTTCATCATCACTCTCTTCTTCTTCATCATCATCTTCTTCATCAGACTCATCAGCAGCACCGGCAAGTTTACCTAAACCACCTTTTCTTCTAATAATCCCATCAAGATCCACATTTTTCTTCACATTATCTACATTTTTCTCATCACCTTTGAATTCCCAGCCAGTAAACTGCTCTGTCTGCTCAGCACCATCGATATCAAAAAAGAAATCATGGTTTAACTCATCTTTCTCCTCTTCCTCTGTCTGTTGAGCCTCAGCAGCTTTCTTCGCTTTCTTGGAGGTTTTATTCTTTTTGGTTGATTTAGCAGCTGGAGTGTCCAATTTAACTGGACTTTCTTCATCCACTTCACTCTCAGCTTCTAAATCCGGTACTTCGTCCTCACTGTCTGAAATGGTTGGCACAAAATCGTCGTACTTCATCTTGCTTCAATCGTTAATTTATCAATTTGTTCTGTATAAATAATAAAAAAAAAATTATTTAAGAAAAAAAAAAAAATTATTTCAGCTCATCTGTTCAGGGCAGCATTTGCACCATTTTTGAATTTCCTACATACACACGTAAATAATAAATAATAAACAACAATTTGAATTTTGAAGTAAACCAACAAACCCACAAAAGGATGCTCAGAACAGCCACTGCTGCAATTCAGCGACTCAAATACCAGGCACTTCCCTCCGCAAACACCTCCACCACACCAGACTCGCTCTCACCATCCAAGATCTCCATACAGATCATCCTTCTTCAATGTTTCTACTACATCACAGCAGCAGGTGTGTCGTTTTCATTATCGGTGCTGCTGGGACTACAGTTCCAATTTGAATGGATTTTTGCATGGTCGTATGTCGCATTAGACAACACTTTAGGGTGGATGTTGATTGGGATGTGGTTGTTTGATTCTTTCATATGTGTTGTTTTCATGACTTTTGTTATTGGTAGAAGTAAACTGGCGTGGGATTTTGCACTCACAGTACATGCAATCAATGTTGTTGTTGTTTGGATCTTTAGTGGTGTGTTCCCCAACAGTGTTGTATGGTGGGTGTTACAAATTGTTAGTTGTACTTTACTTGTTGGGTTGAGTACGTATACTACACGTTGGAAAGAGTTGAGGGATACGTTTTTTGAAGGGCTGAATGATTCAGCAGCCGCACCCACGAGGACTGCTATTGAAATGAATGATCTGGATGTATAGTTATGATAAACTTTGATATATATATATACAAAATAAAAAAGGAAAAGAAGAAAAGAAAAAAGATGCTAGCATTGACATGAACTGGTGGATGTAGATTTGGGTATATCCAAATGAACACTGGTGGTGTTTGTTCCCACTATCGACTGATTGGTTCTTCGTATATGCTGTAGTGCAGATGGAACAGAAGTCAATGTCTGCCAATTGGGTATATCACCAAATTGAATTCCATAATTTGGATTCTCAATATCGATCTCACCAATTTCGATTTTGGTCAAGATCGAGCTGACCAACACTTCAAAAACTTTTGATACATTCTCACCATTTGCTGCTGAGGTCGTGATATGAGGAATAGAAATCTTGTATAAAGATTCAATAGTAGAAATAAATTTTCCAACTTCAGTGTTAGGTATTGTACCTAATTCATTTATTAGATCTGTTTTATTCCCGCATAACACAAACGATGGATTGGCAGTCAATGCAATACAGTCTTCGATATACTCTTTCAACTGCCACAAAGAATCCAAACTCGTCACATCATAAACCAGTACAACACCAGCACTTCCTCTATAATAAGATCTTGTCAATGCTTTGAACCGTTCAGTTCCTGCAGTGTCCCATAATTGTAGCTTCACATAAGTCTGGAATATCTGGATAGTTTTGGAACAGAACTCAACTCCAATGGTTTGTGAATTGATTAAAATAGCATTTTCATTTTGGAATTTATGAAGTAAACAAGATTTCCCTGTTCCTGAAGCTCCAATGATGATGACTTTGCACAGGTAGTCATAGTGTTCGACTTTTGAAATTGCACCAGTGAGCCTTGTATCAATAGTCTCAGTCATCTTATCTCTCTAAGTTCATTTCATGTAGTTAAATTTTATAAACTACATACAAAATTAATTTGAAGCATATATGTAAAATGAAAAAGTATGTACACTTAAATTTATACGTCTGGATTAGTAGTTTTATAGTAATGACACCGGTTTTTTACTTTTCCCAACATCCAAATAAACATCAAATCTTCTTTGTTTTTCCAAAGGAATACTTGATCTTGCTTTCTTCAAAACTTCTGGATCTAATTCTGCAAACAAAATCTCTTCTTCATAACCAGCTTTTGTAATGATTTTTCCCATTGGATCAACCACCATTGAATGTCCATAACAATGGTATTTTGCATTAGTATCTAATGCAGGTGAACAAAGTACAACATACATCTGATTATCTAAAGCTCTTGATCTAGCTAATAATTCCCAATGTAATGGACCAGTATGTGTATTAAAAGCACTTGGATAACACATCATAAATGCATTGTTTCTTGATGCCAAAGTTGCTAGTTCTGGGAACCGGAGATCATAACAAACAGCTAAACCAATGTTACCAAATTGAGGTAAGTTAAATAAAGTTGATTTATTTCCTGATTTTAAAAACCCACTTTCTTTAAATGAAATCCCACCTGGGATATCAACATCAAATAAATGTAGTTTCCTATGTTGTGCTATTAATTTCCCCTGTTGATTGAATACAATTGATGTGTTATAAATATTACTATTAGAATCTTTTTCTGAAATTGTACCACCAACAATATTAATGTTATGTTTTGTTGCTAATGATGATAAGAATTCAGTTGTTTCACCTTGTGGAATATATTCTGCATATTCTTTGAAAAGACGGATTGAATAAGGGAAAGTGAAAGTTTCCGGAAGAACAACAAGATCAAGATTTGGGTTTGTTTTCATTGCTTTTGAAACTAATAAAGAGATTTTATTGAAATTTTCATGTTTTGATGATTGAGTTAAGAGTTGTATAAGTGCAATATTGATTTTTTTCTGTAAAATAGACATTTATAATGATTTGATTTTAATTATTGGAATTTAATATTAAATTAATTTTGGAATTTAATTTTTCGGGAGACTATAAATTAGATAAAGAAAAACATAATAATAATTGAAACTCTTGTACATTACTAAATTTTATTAAATACTTGTGAGTATATTCAATCTCAAGCTACAAATGAATCAGTAACAAATATTGTAATCATTATAAAGACTTATTTAAAATAGTAGTAGTAGTTTTTTTTTTTTAAAGTCAAAAAAGCATCAAGAAGTTAAACATATAATAAAGATTCAGCCATTTCATTATAACGATATCCATGAACTTTAATATTTTTTATAGTTTCATTCAATTGATTAAATTCAGATTCAGTTAATTTAACATTAGCAAAATTTTCTTGAATTCTACCAACACTTGAAGCACTTGGAATAACAATGATTTTAATTTTTTTAGAATCAGCCATTGAATTAATCCAACTTAAAGCTAATTGAGCAGGAGTGACTTTTTTCAAATTTGCTAATTCAGTAACTTTTGAAACTAATGGAGCATTTTTATTCAAATTTTCATCATTAAATCTGTCAAGATGATGTCTATAATCACCTTCTGGAATATCTTGTTTATTTGAAATTGTACCAGTTAATAAACCTCTTGCCAATGGACTATAAGCAATTAATGGAATATCCAAATTTTTAACAACTTCAGCAACACCATTTTCAAAAACTTCTCTTGACATTAAACTAACTTCTAATTCAATAGCAACAGCACCACCAATGACACTTAATTCAGCAACTTTTTTAATGGTTTCTGCACTAGCTTCACTTAACCCATAAGATCTAATTTTCCCCTGGATAACAGCATCATCTAAAGCTTTAACAGCAGTTTCTAAAAAAGAACGGTTAAGTCTTGCAGGTTCAAAAATATCTAAAACATCAATATATTTCAAAACATTATCAATTGATTTATGAATTTCATCATAATTTAAAGTTGGTTGAGAAGTTTCTAGTTTAAAAGCACCTTTAATACTAATAATAACATGTTGACGATATTGTGGGAATTTTTTGAAAAAATCACCAATAAGTTTTAAATTAATAAAATCACCACCATAAAAATCACCACCATTGAAAAAAGTTTTTGCTGGTAAATTAGTTTCAATTGCAGTTGACATCACAGCAAATGCGATATCTTGAGGAGTTGGTTCTGGTTTTAAAGTTAAGTTCATTAGACCTAATCCATGAAATTGACATTGTTTTAAATCTTCTAAGACTGAGTTTCTTGATTCCATTGTTTATTTTGTTTATTTTGTTTGTTTGTTTGTAGCTTGTAGCTTGTTATGATGAATTGATGAGATGGAGTAGCTCTCTTTTATATATATACTTGTTTTCATTTTTAATAATGATTAAATAATTTCATAACAATATTGGAATTTTTTCTATATTTAAACAGTAAAACCCTGTAATTCCTTAAAGTGAATTAATAAAATTCTAGTGGATTTAAAGGTTATAGCAATTACCGGATTGAATTTTAAAGCTGAGAAGATTACACTCATGAAGCATTTGAAGAGAGAGAGAGAATATATGAATGAACTCTGATAAGAGGCAGTGATGTAAGATCAAGTTTTTATTGTATTAATAATTACCATGTTGTCAAAATAAAAAAGTGTAGTGAATTTAAAGAATATACACAACTTCTTAAACTAAAGTTAAACAAAAGTTGGGATTTCAGAATCCAACCAATTCCAAGGATCATTAAATCTCAAGTTTTTATTTAATGCAGAAATTTCCTTTAATTCATCTAAAGTTAAATCAAACTCATTAATTTTCAAATTAGTTTTCAATCTTTCAATTTTAGAAGATTTTGGAATAACAGCTAAACCTCTTTGAGTAACCCATCTAAGTAAAATTTCAGAAGTTGATTTCCCATGATTTTTAGCAATTTTAATAATTGTTTCATTTTCAAATAATGGTTTAGTTGTTTTAGCAACTTGATGGCCTAATTCAATAAAAGATTGGGGACCAAAAGTTGAATAACCAACAACTTTAATGTTTTCATTGAAACAATATTTAATCAATCTTTCCTGAGTCAAATATGGATGATGTTCGATCTGTAAAGCAACAGGTTTGATTCTTGCCCCTCTTAATAAATCTTGTAATAATGCACCAGAAAAATTTGAGACACCAAGGGATTTAATAAGACCTTGATCAACCAATTTTTCTAAAGCTCTATAAGTGTCTAATAATGGGACATTTTCGAATTCAAAACTAGTGGCACCTTCAAGACCGAAATTTGGAGGATATTTTACTTCCAATGGGATGAATTTAGTGGCAATTGGGAAATGAATGTAATAAAGATCAATATAATCTAGTTGTAAATCTTGTAAATTACGTTTCAAATTAATTGGAACGTTATCTGGATGATGGAAATTGTTCCATAATTTGGAAACAATGAACAATTCATCTCTGGTAACAATACCTTCATCAATGGCTTTTTTAATACCTAAACCAACCTCTTTTTCATTGCCATAATCGGTAGCACCATCAAACAATCTGTAACCTAGTTTGATTGCGTTGTAGACTTGATCTTCAGCAACCTCGTTTGGGATTTTCCAGCATCCCAGACCAATTTGAGGCATTGAAGTTCCATTGTTGAGTTGTAACGACATTTTTTTCCTTTTGGTTGTTTAATTTAATTAGTTTGCTGTAAAGAAATGGTGGTTTATTTTATATACTTATTTATAGAGAAGTGGTGGCTCCAGAGTCCAGGACTTACCCGAGCAGTGGAGCACTTATTTATTGATGGACCTTCCTGTAATGTTCCATTTTGTACTTTAAAAAGAGAAGGTGGAAGAGTTGTTACTACTGTCCACAGTCCACTACAATCTACTATGTAGTATCATTATGGCACACTATTATGTACTATGTAGTACTGTCGTTGATTATTGATACAACATCAAATTATTATTGTAATATGTATGAAATTTTAATTACAAATCAAATTCTCTTTGATAATCTTTTAATACTGATTCTGAATAACAGACTGAACAACAGACTTAGAAAAGATAGAACACTACAAGATGTCACAACCACAACAACCACAACAACAACAACAACAACAAAATAAACCAAAACCTTGCTGTGTCTGTAAAGACCAAAAGGCCACCAGAGACGAGTGTCTTTTAATCAACGGTCAGGAAAGTGGTAAATGTGACTCGTTGATTGCCAGCTACAAAGCTTGTATGAAAGGCTATGGATTTGAGATATAACTTTCCCCCCTTCAGCTGCTAGAACCTTTGTTTATTGAAATTCTTTCAATACTAGACTTCCTGTTTATACTATTCACTATCTAATAAATGTACATACATATTTCTTTTACTACTAGTAGCATGTGGTGTTGTAGATTACTACTACTACTACTCCTACTATTACTACACTACACTACTACTATTACTACACTACTACACTACACTGCAGTGTACACTAGCTACCTACACCAAATCCAACTACATATAATTATGAAATATGAAATATCCACCACAGTATATTCAAAAAAATATTTTCCAACAAAACGTGAACTTTTCATAACATAACAACAACTTTGTCGAAATTACTCTTTTCAAGTGCTACGGTTCTGCTAAACATATAATAGCAAACTTACATAAACACATCAACAAAAAACCCCTTTTCCAAATGTCTTTACATAGAGAAGACATCGAAAAAACAACTCCTTTACCAACCACTTTCAGCGAACCTGTTAGTTTAGGAATCATTGGTGGAACTGGTCTTTATCAATTAAGTTCATTAACCCCCGTCGCAAAATTAACTATTTCAACTCCATGGGGTGCACCATCTTCATCAATAACAATCTCTAAAACTGAATCTGGTTTTAACGTTGCATTTTTAGCAAGACATGGAATCCATCATGATTTATTACCTTCTGATGTCCCAGCAGTGGCAAACATTGCTGCTCTAAAATCAATCGGTGTTAAAGCTATTGTTGCATTTAGTGCTGTTGGTTCATTACAAAATGATATTAAACCAAGAGATTTTGTTATACCAAATCAAATCATTGATAGAACTAAAGGGATTAGAAAATCAACCTTTTTCGAAAAAGGTTTTGTTGCTCATGCTGGTTTTGGTGAACCTTTTGATCTTAAATTAAACAAATTGATTAGTGAATTTGGTCATCATTTATCTGGTGAAAATGGTGAAGAAATTAAATTACATTCAAAATTCATTGATAATAAAGATTTCACTGTTATTTGTATGGAAGGTCCTCAATTTTCAACAAGAGCTGAATCAAAATTATATCAATCTTGGGGTGGTTCAGTTATTAATATGAGTGTTCTTCCAGAAGCTAAATTAGCAAGGGAAGCAGAAATCTCATATCAAATGATTTGTATGTCTACTGATTATGATGCTTGGAGAGATGAAGCTGAACCTGTTACTGTTGAAACCGTTGTTGGTAATTTAAAGGCAAACTCTGCAAATGCCAATAAAATTGCCATTGAAATTATTAAAAAATTGGAATTGGAAATTAAAAATGGGAATATTGGTAATGATTTAACTGGTTCAATGAAATTCGCTGTTTCTACTAATATTAAAGGTATTAAAAGAGAATTGTTGGAGAAAATGCATTTCTTATTCCCAGGTTATTGGCCATTAGAATAAACTTATAATTATATTAAATTAATAAGTATATATATATATATTTAGAATTAAATATAAAAGTAATTAATTTAAACCCTTTTTCTTGTACGACTTGGTGAATCCATTCTATAATAATATTTTGGAGATGGAATATATGTTGGTGTAGAAGTACTTGTTTGTTTTAAGCTATTCACTATTGATAAATTCGATTTTAATGGATTAACAACTGATGTAGTTGAAGGTTGTAAATTTGAAGATTTTCTTGGGGAAAAATTACTAGTTGATGTAGATGATCTTGGTGATGAAATTGGTGTATGAACCTTATGAATTTGTTTTGGTGTGTTTGGTATTGTTGTAGTGGTGGTGGTGGTGGTGGTGGTGGTGGAAGTTGGATTGTCAATATTAATTATTGTAGTTTTGGATATATCTCCCTTTTCCTTTTCCTTTTCATTGAAAATCGGTGATATTTGTGATGATTTAGACATATGTTTATAATCAGGTGTATGTTGCAAACCTAGCAATTCTCTTTGATTCACATTCAATGGAAGATCTTGAAGGTTTTGTTTTTGGAAAAGTTGATAAATACTTGTAACAATGTTGTATACAAACACCAGTTGTAATAAATGCAATAAAGTCTTGGATTCCAACAATTCAATCTTCCATCCTAATGCCACAAGCACTAGATTTAAAAACTTGTGAGCTAAATGTGCCCCAAAAATCATAATAATATTGATTAGAATTTTTTGGGTATGTAGTTCTTTACTGGTGGTACGTTGCTCAATCACTAAGATCTGTGGTTTGAGTCTATGCTTGTTGTTGTACTGTAGTGGTGGCGAGTGTCCATTGGCCAGCTCTGGTGGTTGTAATGCATCGATGGTGGAGAATGTTGCTGATTCACGTAGTTTTGATTTTAAGGACTCGATATTTGAAGAATGGTGCAAATTTTCCATCTTTTTTCTGTCCTTTCCTTTCTAATAACTGAAAATGAATCAATCACTAAAACTCTTTCAAATGTCTCCTAAAAACAGTTTTAAATGCTTTTTCCAGAATTAAACTACATAGCAAAAAAAAACAAAAAAAAAAAAAGTTCAAAATTAATTTAATGGTGAAGAAAAAAAAAAAACAGCTTACAAAAAATTGAACATCGATTTTGAGTTTTGAGAAAGATTTAATTCACAAAAACCCACCAGCAAGTCCTCACCAAACAGCTCTGCTACACACTTCTCCACCAGCTCCATCAGCTCCATTTTCATCCTCATCCTCTTACCACTTACCACTTACCACTTACATTAGCCAACAGAATAAGCAGCTACTGCCAAACAACATGGACAAACTCATACAAATCTTCTGTTGTGCGGACGACCAAAATGACAACCAGCCAAACAACAACAACTACAGAGGCACAGGCTCTGCTGCTAGAAACAACAGTGCTACAGGCAACAAAGGCTCGCCAACAAACAAGCTCATGGCCTCAGCATCTCCAACTAGTTTAGCATTGCAGAAATCCCTAGCTTCAAATAACAACATGGCAAAAAACAAAATTCAAACAGTAAACACCAGAATCTCTACGGTTAGTCCAACTACACATCTCAATTCCAACGATGTCAACATCACCAACTCAAACACAAACGCAAACAAGTTGGATTCTTCCAAAACCAACGTCAAAGTTTATGAGGCAACGGATAGTACTGTGGATTCCAATGATGAAGACGATAATAACAACAACAACAGTACAACTATAGTCAACCATCAGGACGATTCTCAAGATGTTTCATCAAGTGGTAATATTAACAACAACTACAACTATACCTCCTCCCCCACGAGTCAGGTCAATGATGATTCTGTTGGATCTGTTTCTTCTGAAGATGAAGATATAAATTATTACCACGATCATGGGCTGGATTTAACAAAACTTCAACCAGGACAAGCACATAAATCTAGTGGGTGGTTATTAGACCCTGCTCCTAATCATTTGAAAAATAGAAAATGTCTAATCTTAGATTTAGATGAAACTTTAGTTCATTCTTCTTTTAAATATTTACGTCAAGCTGATTTTGTTATCCCAGTGGAAATAGAAAATAGTGTTCATAATGTTTATGTTATCAAAAGACCAGGCGTTGATGAATTCTTGAAAAAAGTTGGTGAAATTTATGAAGTTGTCGTATTCACTGCTTCTGTTTCAAGATATGGAGATCCATTATTAGATGAATTAGATATTCATAAAGCTGTACATCATAGATTATTTAGAGACTCTTGTTATAGTTACCAAGGGAATTTCATCAAAAATTTATCTCAAATTGGAAGACCATTAAGTGATATTATTATTTTAGATAATTCTCCAGCTTCTTATATTTTCCATCCTCAACATGCTATCCCAATTTCGAGCTGGTTCTCGGATACTCATGATAATGAGTTATTGGATATCGTGCCTTTCTTGGAAGATTTAGCCAAAGAAAATGTTGAAGATGTTGGTATGGTTCTTGATATTAATCTTTAATCTTTCATCAATTTAAAAAATCATAGAAGCAGGTCTTTTCCCTATTTATTATAATATTACAGAGTCTTTAATATCACACACCAACATCAACTAATTAATCATCACAATAATCAAAGGAACAACTCTTACAAATAAATAAAAAAAAAAAACAGCCAAAAAAACAGCCAAAAAACAGCCAAAAAAAAAAAAAAAACAATCCCATCTTTTTAAACATTAATTATAAATTTATAATATAAAATAATAAACAATTTGTTTTACTCATCATCTTTGAAAACTGTAGAAACAACTTGTTTCTCTCTTTCTGAAACAAATGGTTTAGAACCAGGTTTACTATGTCTTCTCTCATTATCTTCTTTTCTTTTAATAGAATCCAATTGTGTACGTTTGATTTCTTTAGCTTTTTTAACAACACTTGGTAAATGTCTATGTCTTGCAATTCTCTTGATTTCTGGCATATGTTGGAACCTTTCTTTCAATGCAGCATCATATTCCAATTTACTTCTTTCTTTAGATGATTTAACTCTTGCATTTTCAGATGCATTTGATCTCCATAATCTAACATTACCATCATCAGATCCACTAAAAATATATTTTGTGTCCATACTAAATTTAACTTGGAATACATGTTGCATTCTTTTGGTATGATAAATATCTCTTGAATGACCTTGATCTGTTTTAAATATTCTAATTGTTTTATCATATGAACCACTAACAATTTCTTTACCAGTTGGTGAAAAATCAACATCTAAAACTGCTGCAACATGATCTTTAAAAACATTCTTTGCACGTTTCATATTACGCATATCATAATAATATAAATTATGATCTTCACTTGCAGTAACAAAATTGAAAGCTTCCATTGGATTCCATTCAATTGCATTTGTTTTCATAGTTTGTACCAATTTTTGAGTTGGTGAATTTGTTCTAATATCATATAAAACAATAGAATTATCTGATCCTGATGATGCAATGATTGATGTTTCTGTTTTATTGAATCTAACTTTTAAAATATTATCTGCTCCCCATGATAAATTGGTGATTGGTCTTGTTCTTGTTTCATCCCATAATTCAATTGCTGCACCTCCTGTAACAAACATCGATTCATCTCTATGATGATCCAAAGATTGGAATGAATGCTCTCCTAAATACGTTTTAATTAAACCTTTTGAATTAATTTCATTTTCATTAGAAACAAAACGTAATGCTTCATCACCATCCTCATCATCATCATCATCATCACTAAAATGACTAACAAATTCTTCTGGATTTACTGACCATAATTTAACTGTTTTATCATCACCACAAGACAAGACTTGATTACGTCTATTGACCGAAGTACCAGTAACTCGACCATAATGAGCTTTAAAACTAGCAATTTCATCTTGTGTAGTTAAATCCCAATATTTAATAATACCATCTCCACTTCCCGTAGCTAATCTATTTAAAACATTAAAATTTTTACTTATAGTATAAACACCATCTCTATGACCTTTACCAAGTTGACCAACAAATGGTTTGGCAAACATACGTTCTAATTTTGTTGCATTTAAAGCTTTAGTATATTCTCGTGCTCTTTCAAATGGATGTAGTTCTGGGTTCAAGTTACGCTGCATGTTGGCCTCTTGAGTGTTTCGCACTGGGACATAGTTGTCTGCTGATCTGCTGAGGGTTTTGATCTTCATGTCTGTCTGTCTGTCTGTCTGTCTGTCTGTCAAATGATTTGTTTCTTTTACTATAAATTTTTTTTTTTTTTTTTTTTTTTGATGATTTTTTTTTTCTTTTCTTTGAGATGAGGTTCGGACACTACACATATAAACTAAGTATGTACAAGTAATTTAAGGGAATAAAAAATTGTATGTATAATATGCAAAATATTTAATTGACATGAAAAACTCATAGCACTTCAGAAATGATCTTTGATGCCTCTCTGTATGTGTTGAGCAACTTGACACATTTTTCTCTTTCTTGAGCCAGTCCAGCGTCTTCTAACAGCAAGTCATCAAATAAACTCTCTTTATATAATTTAGTAACAAGTCTATTTTGTAAAGTTTCTTTAGAGTAATTGACAAGAAGGCACATGATGGATTTAGGAACTTGATCTTGAATCATTTCTCTAACAATACCGAAGTATGAAATGATTAAACGTTTGATTAATTCACATTCCAATTGTTCACGCTCGTTTAAAATTGGCTCATCTTCTTCAAATGAATCAAAATTGATTCCAGGGTTTCCATTATGGTTCAATGACATGTCTTCAAATGCCTTTGACAATACTTTACTACCAGATCTAGAATGTGTTGGTTGTTGTTGTTGTTGTTCTTGAGATCTTTGATCTTTACCAAAGAAAAAATTCAAAAAAGATTCTTTTGATTCACCTTCTACACCATTCTCAGAACCCATTGATGAGTTAATGCTTTCTTCATATTCTTTATCAGTACCATTTTCAATGGCATTACCATTAACAGCTTCTAATTTATTTGCTTCATTCACTTCATTAATAACTTTTGGTTTCAAAATTTTATTTGGATCAATAAACTTGGAAGAATCTTTTTTTCTTTGACGATCCTCCACAACAGCAGCCATTGCAGCAGCTGCACCAACAAAACTTGGATGGTTTGTGTTGATATAAGATCTATGAATTTCAATCAAACTTTCAACATAACTTATAGTTGGTCCTAATCTTTCACGTAATAATTCTGAAACAACTTCAATTAAACGTTGTTGTAATTTTGGGTATCTTGATAATTCACTTGTTCCACAATTATGACAAATCTTCATCAATTCTTCATAAACTAATTCAACACAACGATGAGATGGACCTTCTAGTAATTTGATTTGTGGTTTAACTAACAGATCAAATGCTAATTCTGGAACAAATAATGAAGGTCTTGGACCTGTAGAGTTTCTAATAGCAGTTCTAATATCATTTGTGGATAAATTGGAAATTGGATTAATTGAACCTAATGATTGACCAAAAACATCATTATATATATAATAAATTCTGGCACCACCACATAATTCTTTAGTACTAATATCTAAAGAAGTACCTTCAATTGAAGTTACAAAATTAGTAGCAAATTTTGTCATTAATTTCAAAATCAAAGCACCACGATCTTCTTTTGTAATTAAATTCATATCACCATAAGATGACAATTGTTGTTCAGTTTGACCCATCAAAGTGTTTAATTTAGCTTTAATATCTGGTAATTTTTCTCTGATATGAGCCATTAAAGTTTGATTCAATAATTTTGCTAAATATTTAGTACCACATCTTGAAACAATTGTTCTATAAACAGGATGAGAACGGAAAAACTCTTCTTCACTTTCCAAACCTTCTTCCACAGATCTATTTAAAGAAATGTCTTGTTGAGATCTATTAACAACACCAACAAATCCTAGTTTCAAAGGATAAACTTTACCAGACAAAATATCTAAAGCATTTGTACCATGATCCATTAAATCCAGTTTTGAAAGAACACCAATTGTTCTTTTCCCCTGTGGATCAACTTGTCTTGCTAATTTCAAAGATTCACTATTAACCAAATCAACATTTGCTGGAGAAACAGCTAAGATGATACAATTTGGTTTAGCAATATATTCTAAGATTAAATTTCTGATTTGTTTTTCAATATCAGTTGGTTGATCACCAATTGGAACCTTTGTTATACCTGGTAAATCCACCAAAGTTAAATTTAACACTTTTGGTGAAAAGATTTTAAGATTAATAGGCAATCTACTAATTCCTTTATTTTTACCGGCAATTCTTGAAGTCTCATTCTCAATTTCTTTTCTAATATCGGCAAAGTTGTAGAAGCGACGACCTGGTAAATGTAAGAACTCACCCCATTCATTAGGAACGGTTGGTTTATAACCTTTTTGCTGTCTTAAATGTTCTTCTAAAGTGAATTCTTCGGCAGTTGGAGTCTCACCCGTCACTGGAGGACTGTAGTTATGAATCAAGGGAGAGTCTTCTGCAATATTGTTCAATTGTAAAACCAATGGTCTTCTAGTGACTATACCAGTGCCTCTTGGTAAGAAATCTTTGCCCACAATGGTTTCCAAAATTGACGACTTCCCAGAAGATTGTGATCCAATGATGGACAAAATGGGCAAGTCAAGCGAGTCGATACCGGCGTCGTAAGTGACGTCCTGAAGCTTGTTGACTGTTGGAATCAAGTCTTCTAAAGAAGCCATTTTTTTTAAATTTCGATGCCGCCTTTTTCAATGTGTTTATTTATTTATATAAAAGTTGAAATCAGCTTTTCTTTTGAAATTTGGATGTGGTGGAAAAAAAAAAAAATCGCGTTCAGTGCGGGTAATAATAATTTATAGACGATGATTATACACTTCCAAACAGTTTTAGAATCTAAACACTTCATTTCTTCTGTTTCTTTCTCACAAGTGTGTTGAGGTTGTTCACTGGAGGTGCTTCTCTCTTTGTGCTCAAAACAGCAGCTAATTTAGGTACAGAACAGCCTGTAACAGAGCAGATCTCAGTGTGTAATTTTTCAGTTAAATAATTCACAACGTTCTTGTAAGCTTGTGATGAACCTTCAGATGTTGAATAATCTTCTCCAGTGATGTAATTTTTCAATCTTTTGAAAACTCTTAATGGAACAATAGTGATATCTTTACCATCTGAAATTTTGTTTTGCTCTTGCAAGAAACCTTCAATTCCGATAACTGACACAGTAACACCCAATCTAAACTCCTGTCTTATTTGCAATTCCGTCCAAAACTGCTTCAAACTCACTTGCTTAACTCGATTCTCAACAACTAAATGCTCTAAAAATCTAGCCTTGGGATCATCAGGAAAAATTGGGATCTTAAACACAGCTATTTGGTCTTGTTCATTAGCATTTGAAAATATATCACCAACTGACCAATTATTTCCAGGACTTAACTTGCTAAGGTATGTTCTGTTAATTACATTACTATCTTCTGCTGGGATCTGTAATTTGCATTCAACTTTCACGAAAACTTCTTGAATTAATTTATCTAATAAATGTAACCACCATTTAAGTAGATCTTCTCCACTTAAGATATGTTTTGATGGGTTTTTACTAGAATCTGGGAATAAATATTGTGGTTCTGCACGAGTGAATAGCGAGATCTTGGTTTTAACTGGCTTTGGGTAATCAGATATACTGAAAGGTGTGATTTTATCTGGTTGATTTAGTTCACCTTTGCATCTCTTGATTAAAATATTTAATGCTTCCTTTGTTGATGTTGAATGTGTAATTTTAGATCCATCTTGTTTCTTGGATGATGGTAGTTTTGGAATGATTGTTTGAAGATAATGTTCAATTGGCAGACATAATAAATATTTCATGATAGTTTTGGTAACTTCACCATTTCTTACTTTAGTTGTATCTAATCCATTCGTATCAGCTTTTGAAACAAATAGCAGTCTTTCAGTTGAGTCTTGTTTTATAGTTATGTACACAAATATTTCCAAACCATAGAATATTAGTCCTTCGTGACTCAAAGTGATGAAATGTTCTGTTTTAATAGTTTTGATATTATTTGAGTTGGAAGTTGTTATAATTGGATGGGTTTCTCTCGGAGTGGTTTGAAAATGGAACACATCATACTCCTTCCCCAAGGGAAGCACTTGCTTCAATTGGTTCTGCAATGACATCTTTACAACTGGTGCAATCAACACGAGTATTTAACACTCTTAATGATTTTTTTTCTTCAATAATTGAAATCTAAAAGATTTTGAAGTATGTATGTACAATACAATAAATACATTAAATACAAGACACAACTATACAACAATAACGGCATACGTTCCCAGCACAGCAGCCACAATCGCCATTGCAATCCCACCAAAAATCATGACTTTCTTGCTGAAACTCAATTCATTATAGTATAATTTCAAATAAAAACTTAGAGGATAAATAATACAAATACTAAAACAAATAGCACTTCCTAAAAATGACATGATCTTACCAAAATTAGTGAAAACCAACGATGTAATGAAGAACATCAAAGTAACCAACAATCTATTGAAAAATCTAACAATTTGAATATTTTTCCCATTATTTATAATATGATCAACATTTTTTTGTAAAGTGAATTGATCTACTAATGTAATAATTGGTCTTGAAATTAATGGACCTTTGGAAATAGGTAACAATCCCATCAATGTACAAATACTCAAATAAACCCATTTCGGATTTCCAGAAGTCAACATTATAGATTTTGTGATTTGATCTGAAACTTCATTACCAAACATTAAATAACCAATTGAAGCCATTGTAAAATCAACTAACCAAGTAAATGAGAAAATAATTGTACAACACCGTGAGTATTTAAGGGGATGTTGCATGTCTTTATATAATTCTGGGAAAATTGCATGTCCTCCAAATGGAGACATGAAGATTCCTAAACTTAATAATAAATGTTTAAAATCAATTGGCCATAATGATGTATATGCGACTTGATGAAGTGATCCTGGAAATGAAGTTTTAAATAAACCTGTTATAATAACAATAACCACTATCAAAGTTGTAGAAATGATTCCAATTAAACTTAAATGAGACAATACACTTAATTTAACAAAACTTAATATGAAAAAAATTATTGAAATGATGATTTTAAAATATAATTTATCCCAACCAGTTAATATACTAAAAGAATCAGCAAATAAAATAATCATGGAAATTCCAGCAGATAATAAATCAATAGTGAAAGTTGTCACAACAATTAAATTTGCTAAATTACCAAAAGAATATTGTGCTAAATCTCCATAAGTTTTCAAATGATGATTTTTCAATAAACATTTAGCTAAAAGTTTTGCAGTTAATTGAGATGAAATTGCACAAATAAGTAAAATTAATGAACCATAGACCCAACCTGAATAACGTAAACCTAAAGGCAATGATAAAATTCCAATTCCAATTAAAGTGTTGATCCCATTGAAAATTGTTTGTGGGGCAGTACTGTTCCCAGAATTTGCAAAAACTATGCTTCTAATAGTTCTAACTTCATCTTGATCAAATTCATCATCGTCAGACATTACTGCATTTGTATTGTTATTATTATTATTATTATTATTATTAGTCGTTGTTGAATAATAATATTGTTGTTGATCTTCATTTGTCGATAAGAGTGAGGAAGATTCTGGAGTTGTACCTGAATGTGTTCTAACACGATGATCCAAATCGAAATCAGCATTCAGAAAATTAGTTGAACGTGAATAAGATGTTGCGAAATTTGATATTGAATTTGGACCATTTGCAGTTAATACTGAATTTAATGATGTGATGATTGAAGATTGACGTCTTTCTCTTCCATTACGATTAATGGGCACTGGAGTCCCTCCATTCATTCTCTGTCTCTTGAGTTTGGTAGCTTATAGTGAAACCATTCATATTGAAAAAAAAAAAAAAAAATTCTACAGTGAAAATTTCATGATAATATAATCAGTTTATAGTTAATAAAACCAGGAAGCAATTTAAAAAAGAAAAAAAAAACAAAAACATTCACTGATTATGCAACCAATGGGACAGCATGGCAAGATTGATCTGGTTAGTTTTATCATGATTTAAAACAAATGAGTTCAATTGAGAAATTATTTTAGAAAATTCTTTTATTTTCTCTTCATTTTCCAATAATTTCATAAATAAATTAAATTCAGTTGATTTAAGATCAGATATTTGTTTGAAATCTTCTTTGATTTTATCATCAATTGCAATCTCAGTAGAGTAGCGGGTCTTGTGCAATTTGTCCATAAGTAGTGCAATTTGTTCCTCATATTCTGAGTTAAGAAGCATTGCTTGTTCGTTGTATTGTAATTTTGATTCATAAATTTGTCTTAATTGTGAGTTTTGTTGCTCAAGTTTCTCTCTTGGCGTGAGTTCTTTATCTTTATCTTTATCTTCATCCTCATGATCAGCTTGCTGAAAACGGGCTATAAAATATTCGAATTCTTGTATTGTCTGAGCATAATCATCATCATTTGAATTTGAAGAATTTAACAAGGTTATTAGTTTATCAACTTTATTGTTTATGGAATTTTTGATCTCGGTGTTTGTTTGTGACTGCTGCTGCAGAGCAGTGATGACGTGCTCTAGCTGGTCAAGGTTCTCTGATTGAGGGATGTAGTTTTCTGAAAGGGTCATGTTGCTGTTGGTTATGAAGAAGAAGAACAAGCTTCAAACAAGTGATAAATACATGGTTAAGACAGACTTCCTGATATGGAAGTAAGTTGGCATGAGCTAGCATTGTTATAAATTCTCTTATAATTTAGTATGTAAAGCAGATTAATTAATTTTAATTTTTAAGCTTGCTGCCACTTGAAACTTGAGGTTAAAATTACCATTGACCAACCAATGGCATCAATGGTCAGTGCTCAGTGGTCACGTTATTTGTTTAAACGAGCCTGGCCGACTCTGTCTATACTATTGTAGAATGAATTCCAATTAATCTTTAATCAAACTCATCAGTGTACCACTGCAGAACGAGTCTCAAATTTCAAATTTCCATTGAATATATGTACTGATCATTTCGATCAGAGAGAAAAGACAACTTTATTTTAATTTTTCAGGTTTCAGTGGGCAGGATTTTGCAACTTAATTATTGCTATGTAAATTAAGCAGTCGGAATAAGGAAAACTGTAACTAGTTGAGTCTTGAATCTTGATGTGTGGAAATTTTATGTTTTATGTTTTATGTTTAATTAATTTTAGTAAATTGTCATCCAATATTCACTACAAATTTCACCCTTTTTTCTATGCTTCCACCTCATAGCTCTCTATCTAGTCACGACTCACGACTCACGACTCACTAGCTAAACAACTTGTTATAACTCAAGTTTTAACCATATATAAAATTACAGATTATCTGTGATAATCAGAGCGAGCTGCTCCCGACTGCGGACTGCTGCAACTTTAATTTACAGTATTTTGATTGGCTCTGCTTAACAGTGGTGAAAATTTTTGCAAGACTCACACCCGGGTCTTAGGGACTGGCAACGAGACTTGTGCACACACTGCAGACTGCTGGTTCCAACCAATTGTTTACAACTTCAACCATCATAACAACAATAAACATGCAAAAAATCGATTCAAATACAAAAGGTTCAAGCTATACAAGCAACAAAACAAGAGGGAAATCATCACCTCTTTATATATTTGCAATTATTTGCTCAACCCACAAGAGAAATACAACAAAATTGAGCATTTTCCCAAGATTTGACTCAACTCTATTAAGGTTATCTGATTGATCGCGCCAGTTGCCACTCCATGCAACTATCTGTGGGTGAAATGGTCTTGAAAGTGCAAAAAAGAC
>JAJMDW010000001.1:55566-199908 GCA_030573755.1 Starmera amethionina
AACAACAACAATGACAGACACAAAAAAAGTCTTTAACGTTGCTGTGTTTTTTGTCGTTTTCAGAGAATGTCTTGAAGCTGTTATTATTATTTCAGTTTTATTATCATTTTTAAAACAATCTATTGGTACAAATGACATAAAATTATACAAGAAATTAAGATTGCAAGTCTGGGTTGGTGCTATTGCAGGTATTTTCATTTGTTTATGCATTGGTGGTGGTTTTATTGGTGCTTACTATGGTTTAGAAAAAGATGTTTTTGGTGGTGCTGAAGATTTATGGGAAGGTATTTTCTGTATGATTGCCACTGTTATGATCACATTTATGGGTTTAGCTATGTTAAGAATAAATAAAATGCAAGCTAAATGGAGAGTTAAAATTGCTAAATCTTTAGTTGAGGTGCCAAAAAGAAAAATCGATAGATTTAAATTTGGTTATTTAACTAAAAAATATTGTATGTTTATTTTACCATTCATCACCACTTTAAGAGAAGGTTTAGAAGCTGTTATTTTTGTTGCTGGTGCTGGTGTTACCACTTCAGGTGCTAAAGCCAGTTCTTACCCATTACCAGTTTTCGTTGGTATAATTGCAGGTGTTTTAGTTGGTGTGATTTTATACTATGGTACATCATACTCATCCATGCAAATCTTTTTGGTTATTTCCACTTGTATCTTATATTTGATTGCAGCTGGTTTGTTCTCAAGAGGTGTTTGGTATTTCGAAGCTAATAATTTCAACAAGAAAAGTGGTGGTGATGCATCAGAATCTGGTGATGGTCCAGGTTCTTATGATATTTCTAAAACAGTTTATCATGTTAATTGTTGTAACCCAGAATTAGATAATGGTTGGGATATTTTCAATGCTTTATTAGGATGGCAAAACACTGGTTATATTGGATCAATTTTAGCTTACAACTTATATTGGTTAGTTATTATCGTTTCAGTTCTTTTGATGTTATATGAAGAAAAGAAAGGTCATTTACCATTCTGCAAAAACTTGAAATTTAGACAATTGAACCCAATGTATTGGATCAAAGGTAAACAAAAGAAAGAATTGAGTGATGAAGAAAGAGAAAAATTGTTTGCTCAAGCTCAAAAGATTAAATTCAATCAACAAGGTAATATTGTTGATGAACAGTGATTTGAATTCTGATTATATAGTATTAATAGATGTTATAATGATACCAAGTGTAAGTTGACTCTTGAATTAACTCTTCTTTACATGAAAACTAACACTCAACAGGCTAACCTTCAGGGCCTCAGAAGTTCAAAGTTCAAAGTTCAGAATATTTCCACAACTTCTGCCAATTTATAACGGTAAAAGTTTAAACAGATTTTCCGCCTAGAAATCTCATTAAATCTTAAACTTTAAGCTAATTGTCAAAAGAAAAAGATTGGCTAAAATTTAATTGTGTCAAAATTGATCCAAACATTTTATTGATCTGTTATAAAAGTTGATACACTTCAAAGTTCAGAAGCATTTGAATAAAGTTGATTGTTGTCTAATGATTCAAACTTCAAACTTCACTGATGGGAAAGATATGATTTGTCCCGCATGCTAACTGCATTTCATTGAGTTTTTTTTTTTTTTTTTTTTTTTTTTTCAATATAGGGCCTGGGACATTTTCTCAATAAACTTTGGTTTGTTGAGTTGAGTACTGGAGTCTGAATTTCCCCATGATAATTTAATGGTTTCTGAAGTTAAAAAGATACAAATTAAACAGTTCTCTACTACAATAATATCCAATGAACTTTACATTCAACTGCTTTTATTCACTCATTAAAAATAAATACAATTGCAAGAAAAAAAAAAACAATTTGTGAACCATTAACCGTTTAATTACGGATGTATAAAAAAAAAAAATAATAATCTTTCATCATCTAAATTTGACTTAGTCTCAAATTTCAATTTAATTATATTAAGTCCCATATGCAAGGAATAATCAGATTAATCTTGAATGTTAATTTTATTACATTAAATTTTTTTTTCATTTTCCTTCTTCAAATTAACTATTTAAATGATCAATATTTTCCAATCTTTCCCATCTTCCATATTTTTGTTTGAAACCATCTTTTGAATATTCTTTCCAATCAAAAACAATAATAATAATAATAATAATAATTCAACAAGATGACAGATTCTAAAAAAGTGTTCAACGTTGCTGTTTTCTTTGTTGTCTTTAGAGAATGTCTTGAAGCAGTTGTTGTTATCTCAGTTTTATTATCATTTTTAAAACAATCTATTGGTACAGATGATATTAAATTATATAAAAAACTAAGAATGCAAGTTTGGGTTGGTGCATTTGTTGGTGTTTTCATTTGTTTATGTATTGGTGGTGGGTTTATTGGTGCTTATTATGGTTTACAACATGATATTTTTGGTGGTGCAGAAGATTTATGGGAAGGTATTTTTTGTATTATTGCCACAATAATGATTTCATTTATGGGTATTGCAATGTTAAGAATAAATAAAATGCAAGCTAAATGGAGAGTTAAAATTGCAAGATCTATTGTTGAGGTTCCAAAAAGAAAAATTGATAGATTTAAATTAGGTTATTTGACAAGAAAATATTGTATGTTCATTTTACCAGCTATTACTACATTAAGAGAAGGTTTAGAAGCTGTTGTTTTTGTTGCAGGAGCAGGTATTACTACAAGTGGTTCTAAAGCTAGTGCATATCCATTACCAGTTGTTGTTGGTTTAATTGCAGGTATTTCAGCAGGTTGTATTTTGTATTATGGTGTTTCTTATACATCTATGCAAATTTTTTTGGTTGTTTCTACATGTATTTTATATTTGATTGCAGCAGGTTTGTTTTCAAGAGGTGTTTGGTTTTTTGAGAGTTATAGATTTAATCAAAAAACTGGTGGTGATGCTTCAGAATCTGGTGATGGTCCAGGTTCTTATGATATTTCCAAAACAGTTTATCATGTTAATTGTTGTAACCCAGAATTAGATAATGGTTGGGATATTTTCAATGCTTTATTAGGATGGCAAAACACTGGTTATATTGGATCAGTTTTAGCTTATAATATTTATTGGTTATGTATCATCATTGTTTTAATTTTGATGTTATATGAAGAAAAGAAAGGTCATTTACCATTTTGCAAAAATTTGAAATTAAGACAACTAAATCCAATGTATTGGATCAAAGGTAAACAAAAGAAGGAATTGACTGATGAACAAAGAGAAGAGTTGTTTAAACAAGCACAACAAATCAGATTTGATGCTTCAGGTAATGTTGTTGATAAAGAATAAGTTTAATTTGTATGTAAAGTAGATAAATAATGATACAGAGTGTTAATAATTAGTAAATATGTTTGGTAGTTCTATAATTTTTAATTCTATATTTTAATTATACTAGCCATAAGGTTAATCAAATTTATCATTTGGATCAATTTTAAATAATTTATCAGGATTTAAAATTCTTTTTGGGTCCAAACTTAATTTCAATTTTCTCATAACATCAATAGTATCTTCACCTAATTCTTTAACTAAATGATGTCTTTTAGCAAAACCAATACCATGTTCACCAGAACAAGTTCCCTCTGCATCTAAACTCAAATCAACGATTTTATTAATTAATCTTTGAGCTTTAATCAAATCTTTTTCTTCATACATTAATAAACAATGATAGTTTCCATCACCAACATGTCCAACAATAGTACCATATAAACCTTCTTTAGCAATTTCATTTTGAACGTTTTCAATAACTGAAGTTAAATTTGAAATTGGGACTGCGGCATCAGTTGACCAAACTTTAACATTTGGAGAAATAATTTTTCTACCATAATCAATTGAACTCCAAAATATAGATTTTCTTGCTCTCCATAAATCTTGTTGTTCTTGTTCAGTTTTAGCAAATTTAAAATTAATTGAATTTGAAATTTTACTTGTCTTAGAAACTTCATTAATTAATTCTTTTAAAATTTTAGAATTATTTGCACCAATTTTAACAAATAAAGTTGGTTTTTCTAACCATTTATTATTTGGATCTGAAAAATTAATACAAGTCATCATTTTTTCATCTAATAATTCTATAGCATTTAATTGTAAACCATTTTGAATGAAATTAGTTACACAATTAGTTGCATCTAACAAAGAATTAAAACTAATCACAGCAACAGTTTCCAATCTAGGTTTAACGTGAAGTTTTAATGTAGCTTCAGTAACAATCCCTAAAGTTCCTTCACTTCCAATAAATAAACCAGTTAAATTATAACCATTTGAAGCTTTTTTAGGTCTTTTTTTAGTTTTAATTATCGAACCATCAGCTAAAACCACAGTTAAATTAATTACGTTTTCTTTCATAGTTCCATAACGAGAAGCATTTGTTCCTGAACATGAACAACCAATCATTCCCCCAACTAGAGCACCTGGACCTGGGTCAGGACCTAACATTAGGCCATGTTGACCAACTAGTTCATTAATATCTTCCCAACCAACACCTGCTTGTACTGAAATATCTAAATCTTTTTCATTAAAAGATATAATTTTATTCATTTTAGATAAATCAAGAACTATACCTTGACGAGTTGAGATATATTGATTTTCTAAAGATGTACCACCAGAATAAGGTAAGATTGGGATTGTAAAATCATGACAAATTTTCATAATTTGGGAGATTTGTTCTGTTGAAGTTGGGTAAAGAATTATACGCGGTCTATGAGATGCATGTGGAGGGTGTAAAGTGTAGTTGTTCATAGAATGATTTTCAATATCATTTGATGTTGAAGAGATTTGATCTGGTGATAAGATTGAGTTTAATTTTTCCAAAGCTAGTGCGAAGTCTATGTTTGAAGCGTATGTTGGTGGAGGAAGGTCCTGTAAAGATGTTTTTGAAGATAATGGGAATAGGAATTCAGGAGGGTTTGAATGTGTGAGTTTTAGAGCGAGGAAGAAACCAGCAGCAGAACCAGATAGGAAGAGTGTTGATTTTAGTAAAAATGAGGAGGATGAGGATGTGGATGAATTGGAGGATGCATGTCTGATAGCTCTGATAGATCTTAGAGATCTTAGAGATCTGAAGTTCCTGAACATGTTTAGTCCAGTTGTTCAAGAATCATAAAGTTAATTTCATTATTTATAAATTTTTCATAGATTTCATAGATTTCATTCTTAAAGATAAGTACATATGTAGTGGAGTAGTGTGCGTACCAGCTGTAGATACTTTCTAATATCCTTGCTTAGTTACTGTACTATGTACTACTACTACTACTACCATACTACCATACTAGTAGAGTAGTACAAGATATAAGATATAAGATACAAACTAATGCGGAAATAGGCCAAAAGAGGAGATTTTTTGCATATTATTCATTAATTTAGTAGGATAGAATTCTGTGGAAGGTTGTAGAAGAGTGTGGAATTCTATAGGAATTTGATGTTGTTTAAGATTTATTCTCTTCTCTTCTTCTTTTATACAACAACTACTACAGTCTACTACTACTACAGTCTACTACTACTATAACTACTACTACAAGTGATTAGAATCATAGATTAAACACACCATTATTATTATTGACATCCTCACACCAACCCATTAACCCACTTCCAATTAGTTCCTAACTTCCCAATTGTCCTACCCGTCCTCGCCACCCATACAAAACAAAATACAAACAAAAACAATATGGTGACTTTCAACAACACTCTTCTAAACAACAACAACAACAACAACAACAGCGCTATACACCAGTTCCATCCTAAACA
Source organism: Starmera amethionina (assembly GCA_030573755.1). Taxonomy (NCBI): domain Eukaryota; kingdom Fungi; phylum Ascomycota; class Saccharomycetes; order Phaffomycetales; family Phaffomycetaceae; genus Starmera; species Starmera amethionina. The sequence goes on from JAJMDW010000001.1 coordinate 61,274, forward strand.
GCTCAACTCTTTCCCATCACTACACCCTTTCACACGCATCACACGCTCCCATACAAGGCAAGCCATCACCACCACCAACAACAACAACAACAATAATAATAATAATAATAACAACCTTGTCATGGATAATATGGATAACGACAACAACAACAACATCAACTATTTCACAACAAGTCCTCAAGACACACACTCAAATATAGACGATCCATTAGCAGAAATAAGCACTTTTGGAATGCTACCAATGGAACTCACAAACAACAACAACAACAACAACAACAATACCAATACCAACAACAACAACAACAACCCCTTGCTTAACTATGATCTAACGCCTTTGAACCAAATCACCGAATTAGATGATGACCCTGTTCTTGACACTATTGATACTAATTATAATACAACCACTTCTATCACAAATAATGTTAATAATAGCAATAGCAATAACAAATCTTTAATAGCATCTCCTCAACCAACTTTTTTACAACTATCTAAATCAAATTTAAAAAAACCAACAACTTTTAATATCAATTTAAATAAAAAATCATCAACTTCAAAACCTCCCAAATCAAAACCTGCTTTTGTAATGAAATTATGGACAATGGTGAATGATCCTTCAAACCATGAATTAATTAACTGGACACCAGGTGGGAAAACTTTTCTTGTTACAAGTCGTGAATTATTTGTTCAAAAAATCTTACCAAAATATTTTAAACATTCAAATTTCGCAAGTTTTGTTCGTCAATTAAATATGTATGGATGGCATAAAGTTCAAGATGCAAATTCTGGTTCTTTACATAGTGATGAAAAATGGCAATTTAGTAATCCAAATTTCCAAAAAGATAAACCTGAATTATTAGATCAAATTGTTAGAAATAAACCAAATGAAGGTGAAGAATTCAATTCAATTGATGTTTCAGTATTCATTAATGAATTAAATACTTTAAAAACAAATCAAATAAAAATTTCTCAAGAATTACAAAAAGTTAAACAAGAAAATCAATTGGTTTGGCAAGAATTATATTCAACTCGTGAAAAAAATTTATTACAAAATGATAAAATTGAAAAAATTTTACAATTTTTATCAAAATTATATGGTAATAATGTTAAATTATTGGAAGATTTTGATAATTCAAATGAATTTTCTGGTGGTAATTTGGATATTAATTTGAATCATAACAATAATAATAGTAATAACAACAACAATAACAACAATTATAATTTAACAGATGAAGAATTTTTAAATAATTTAGTATCTCCTTCATCAACTGAAAATTTAAATTCCAATAATATTTATCAAAAACCAAGATTATTAATTAAACAAAGAAGTTCATCAAATTCATCATCATATGGTAATACACCATCTACTTCTATCAGTAATCAACAAAATAATGAAAGTCCAATTCAAGAAATTGTTAGAACACCAAATTCAACATCATTATTACCTTCAAATAATTTATTTCCAGATGATGAATTTAATGAATTTTTAATTCCAAATACTCCTCCAATTTCAACTCCAATCATTAATAATGATGAAATAAACAATCAAAATCATTTGGAAGGTTTAAATAAATCAATTGAACAACAAGGACAATCTATTGATGATTTAATTAATAGACTACAATTCAAACAACCATTAAATGATCAGTCTTCTAATACCACCACTAATGATATTAATAATAACAATATCAATAATAATAATAATAATAATAATAATAATAATAATAATAATAATAATAATAATAATAATAATAATAATAATGATCCAAATGAGTTTGAAATTAATGATTTTTTGAAAAATGATTCAGAATTGTTGAATCATGATGAGTTTAGTAAAAGATCTTTTACTGAACAAGAAGAAGATGAAGATGATGATGGTGAAATTGAAGAAATCATTAACCCTTCAAAGAAGCGTAAAAGTGATTTTTCTATTTAAATTTATTGCATTTTTGTTTTTATATATATAGACCCAACTCTTTTCCCCCCCTTTTTTTTTTTTTTTTTTTTTTTTTTTTTTTTTTTTTTCCCTTTTTTTTTTTTTTTTTTTTTTTTTTTTTTTTTTTTTTTTTTTTCTTTTCAGTTTACATAATTGATTTAATATAATATATGGTGATTTATATGATTATAATTACAGATCAAATGGTAGTGAATTGTGATTAATATTGTATTTATATTAAACAAAAATTTTTTTCTTTTTCTTTTTCTTCCATAAAATTGATACTACTAGAAAAAAAATTTAATGAGTTCCATAAGAAACTTTTTCTAAAACAGTTTCATAAGAAACTTCTGAAAAATCAGTACCTTGAATATCAGTAGCAATACCATTTAAAGATTTTCTTAAAGCATCTTTTGATGAAGCATAAACCATTTTAGATTTGATTGGTGCAGTATCAGGTGACCAAGCAAAAAAGACAATTTTAGATCTTTTACCTTCATTTGGTAATTCATATTCAAAATCATAAACTGCATATAAACTTTCATTTTCTGGTAATTTTGTTAAAAAATCATCATAATCTGTTGAATTTGAAGTTTCTTTAACAATAATTTCAGTTTTTGAAGGGTTTAATTCATATAAAATGAATTTGAATTTTTTACCTAATTTTAATTCATTGAATGCTTTTAATGATTCATCAGCAACGACAACACTTTTGTATTAGTTAGTTTTTTTTTTTAAATTCCGATAATAATAATAATAATAATTGTAATGGAGAAATATTCATGTGTGTAATAAAGGATTGAAAACTCACCCAGATCTTGACTGTTTCTTGTGTTAGTTTGTTGTGATTCAATTGAGCATGTTTTGAGACTGTATAACTCACCATTTTGTATTTTTTATTTTTTGTTTCTCCTTTATTTCAAAAATTCATCCAACTTTTTTTTTAATTTTTAATTTTTGTTCAAGTGGCAAAGAAATTGAATAAAAAATGGGAAAAATTAACTGTTTTTGGATATTTCCTAATTTGGGTGATTTTCATTTTATTTTATTTTATAAAATATTTGAATTGAAATTTCATAAAATTATCAAAGAAAGTAGACGATAAATAATGTCACTAGAAGACAGATTAAACCAGATATCACTACTGCTGGACACCGACAACAACAACAACACCACGATAGTTGAGTCTTTGAACCAACTCAACACTCTCATCAACAACTACACTTCAAACAAGTCCAACTTAACAAAACTCTTATCGAATATCCAGCATTACCATATCCCACTACATCACACTGCTATAAACATTTATGACAAAGACCTAAGTATTGACGAGAAGGAACAGATCATACTAGCAAACACAACAGCCATCAACAAGCTAATCACTCAATTCACTCAATTATCTTCGATCCCTCAATCTTTGGAAATAAACACAGATTTACTTAAACAATACCCACAATTGCAACAAACAAGCTTACAATTACAACAACTAATGTTGCAATATAATAAATTGCTTATAAGGTCTATTATATTACTACAAAACTACTTGAAATTGAGCGATAACATGTCGAGATTTTTTGCAAATCTTTCAGCTAATTAATAATTATACATCTTCAACTGTAATGTTCTTGATAACTTTTAATTAATAAGTCTAGCTATATATCAACTCGATTCGATTGTATCATCTTTACAAAATAACTAAAATCAAAACAAAAATAATATGTACATATGGCAGAAAAAAAAAATATATTTGAAATTTCTTACTACATATATTAATATTAATATTCAAAATCGTCATCATGATGTTCCTTCGTTGTTTCAAACGTCACCTCTCACTCAACCCAACTCATAGAATACCCACAGGTTTCACACAACAACTCCCCAACAAAAATGACTTAATCATCATAGCCATGTCCTCTGGTGTTGATTCATCTGTTGCTGCTTCAATTTACAAAAAAAATTTTACAAATGTTAAAGGAATATTCATGACAAATTGGTCACAATTAGATTCAGAAAGATGTTTAGAAAAAGACATTAAAGATGTTCAGTTAGTTGCCGATCAATTAGAAATCCCTTTAGAATTTGTTAATTTTGAAAAAGAATATTGGATTGATGTTTTTGAACCAATGATTAATGATTATAAGAATGGGAAAACTCCAAACCCTGATATTAATTGTAATAAATTTGTTAAATTTGGGAAATTAGTTGAACATTTGGATCAACAATATAAAAATGAAAATTGGTGGTTGGTTACTGGTCATTATTCAAGAGTTTTGAAGAAAATTTCATCAAACAACAATAATAAAGAAGAAGAAGAAGAAGAGTATAATTTATTAAAAGCTTATTATAAAGAAAAAGATCAAAGTTATTATCTATCACAAATAAATCCAAAAATTTTATCAAAATTATTATTACCAATTGGATTTTATACAAAACCAGAAATAAGAGAATATGCTACTCAAACAGGTTTAATAGTTGCAGATAAAAAAGACTCTCAAGGTTTATGTTTTGTAGGACAATCTCAAAATCATTTCACTAAATTCTTGAAAAATTTCATTGATGAAACTCCAGGTAATATTATTACAAAAGATGGGAAAATTTGGGGTCAACATCCAGGATTATGGAGCACTACTATTGGTCAACGTGCAAGAATACCAATGCCTCAAAATGGAGAATATGCTGGTACTTGGTTTGTTAGTGAGAAAAACTTTAAAACTAATGAAATTATTATAGTTAATGGTACAAATAATGAAGATCTTTTTAAAAAAATTGTTTATTTAAATGAATTTAATTATATTCAATCTAGAAATTTACAAGAGTTTGATCCAAAAGAATTGACTGTTAATTATAGATCATTACATAAAAACCCAGTATATTTATCAAATATAAATTTTACTAATGATGGGAAATTGATTTTTGAATTATTGGAAAATTCAAGAGGTATTGCTCCAGGTCAATATTTGGCTGTTTATCATAATGATGTTTGTCTTGGATCAGGAGAAATACAATTTGCTGAATAGTTTAATCATTATCATGCATATAGGAAATATATAGAGAGTAGACTGTATGTATATAGAAATCAAAGTTTATAATTTTGTTCCATTATTATTTCATTTTTGAGGGAAAATTGTATGAAAACTGTTAATAATGGGAAATAAAGATTTTTAATGTTTAATAGTAATAACAATTTGGTATCAGATAATGCAAAATTTTTTAGTTTTACTAATTCACGACGAGTAATTGGATGATAAATTAAATATTTCAAATCATCAGATCTTAAACTTAAAAGCAATATTCCAATAAGATGAATTATCCAAAATAACATTGAAATACTTATTACTCTTTGATAAAATTTTTTAATGAAACTAGATTGTTTTAAATCTTGTTTCGATAATTTATTGCAATTTCTATAATAATTCAAAATCATTAATAATGCCATGATCATGCTTAAAATCATACCAATGTTTAACCTTGATGTATTGATTTCACCAAACCCTGAGAATTGAAGTGTTATTATAAATACCACTATAAGAATTGAGTTTTTCACACCTATTTTTTTAATCTGTTCATTTGACATAAATTGATCTGTAATGCTAAAAATTGAAATTAACATTATAAAACCCATTGATAATTGCACAAGGAAACAGAATCTTGAAATGAAACTACCATTGTTATAAACAGAATTTTCATCAAACATTTTAAATTGGAAATATCTTGCAACATTGAAAATCATATTGAAAACTGAGACTTTTTGTGTAACTGGGAACAGTTTACTACTATTTTTCCTCCATACCAGACTAAGTATAACTGCCAATAAACTCAATGGTAAAGAACAAAACTTCATAAACTTCAATTCATATTCATTATCAATATTATAACCACTGGAAGATTGTTTCAATTCAATTGAGCCAGCACCTTTCTTAGACCAATTGTACTGCACAATACAATATACACCCGAATCAACTATCTCCAGCACAAACTCGGATTCTGGCTCCATATATTCATTCACATCAACTTGACCAATAATATTGAACTTATTGATTTCTTCACAGTAGCCTTTCTTATAAAAGCTTTCAGTACAGAGATAAAACCTGTTTTTATGCTCGTATTCAAACAAGTTGTCCGCAAACACATCAACGTTGTTATTGGCCAGATCTTCTAATCTTGTTATTAGAAAAGATGTTTCTTCCGAACCAGATTTGATTGAAATTTCCGGTAAATTGTCCTCATCACTTGATATGAAAAATTCGCAACGGTGCACCACCACGGCATCAACAACAGTCAACAAAAAGACCAGCAACACACCAACAAATCTCATCTATTTTGATTTTTTTGATTTTGTTTACTTTCAATAAAATCATAAAAAAAAATTTCAACTTCTTATAAACATTTGAAAACATCACCCAAATTTTTGAACCATGTTTTGGCCAGCAACGACGCCCAAAACACTCCAATTGCCTCACCACAACAAAGATGAACAAATTCTCCAGTTGAGTGCGAGCAAATCCATGTCAGATCCGTTTATTGTGTTGACAGAGAGATCTTTGATGCTTTACGACTCCATCTATTCTGCTGCTATTTCAGTGCACACGAGAACTCAGGAGTCAATTGATAAGTACGGACTCAATGTTAATTGCAAGAGAAACTATGAGGATGATGTTGTGGTGGTTAAGACTGAGAAAGACTGTTTGTTAATTTACTCGATACTTAAACCGGATTTGAATTATAACGGTACTGAAGATGAAATATTGGCTGTGTATGATGATTCTAATGGGAATATTATACAAAATGGACTGGTGATTGAGAAACAGTCTATTTTCTACCAATCACAAGAAATTGATAATCCAATCTTAAAATATCAATTGAGATTCAAATTGTTTTTAAAGATTTCTAGTGGGATTATTGAGTATGTTCCTTTACACAAATTTGAAATGTTGCTTGCCACTAAAATGAGCATGAGTTTCTTGAACTATAATACTGATTTGAATGAACACGTTGATTTGGAAATTAAGATGGATGAAATTCTTAAGATTGTTAATGATAATGGAAGTGATTTGTTTATTGTTCAGACTAATGATCATGTTTATCTGCTAGAAAAAGTTGGATATGTATTAAAAATCACCAATAAGCTGGAATTAAAAACTGTGCTGCTAACTTACAATAAAACTTTGAATATGTTGTTATTCACAAATGAGGAAAAAGATACATTGATTTATTATAATGTGGATTTACAAAGAGTGATCAAACAGAAAAAACTAAATAAAGAAATATCATCTATTGACTGGTCATTAGATGGACTGGTTGCATATCTAATTTTCACCAATGGAACCTGGTGTTCCATATCATCATTCGGTCAATTGATTTTCAACAGTGAATCATTTGATTATGAATTCCCTTGGTTAACTAATGTCACTAATATTACAATTTATCCAAAACATAACTCAATCTTGATATCTAGTTCAGTCAATTCAAATTTTTACAAATTTGATATATCAAGAGCATTACATTTAATCAAACCAATAAATCATAACATGAAAGTTCCAATTCTACTTAACAATTCAACAATATCAATCTATGTCAACAATTTAACAACAAACTCACAATTGAACTGGAGAAATATGGAAATTCCATTTGAACATTTTCAAAATTTATTATTTATCACCAATGTTTCAATTTCAAAAGATGGGAAATTTTTAGCTATTACGAGCTCTAAAAATTTATTAGTTTTTTCTATGAAAGATGATTATTGGTGTGGTTATTCACATGATTATGATACAGATTTGATAATTGAAAATATAACTTGGTATGAGCATGTTAATTTATTGATTCTTACAACTAAAATTAAAAATGGATCAGAGTTGATAATTATAGATTTTAGAAAATTTAATAAGAAACTAGACTCTGATTTAGTTGTTTTCAAATACGATTTTAATGTTAATATTAATCTAATCAACTTGACAGATGGGAATTTGGTGGTGCTAACATCTAATAATAAATTTTATAATTTTAAAATTGAACAAACTAGTGGGAAGATTAAAATTGATTTAAAAAAGATATTATCATTAGAGAAAGTATTTCAAGGTTATAAGCATGAAAATATTAAAACTATCATCAAGATCGATAATGAATCACAAGATTTTATGATTTTATACAATGGAGAATTAATCTATTTGAAACTTGAAGAAAATAAAATTTTTAAAAAAATTATAGTTTTGAATAAAATTGAATATATTCAATACAGTTCTGAAATAAATGGGTATTACTGTTTCAATGGAGAATCATATTTAATTTTGCGAAATTTACTGAAACTTTCAGAAAATTCAATTTTAGAAATTAAAGTTAATGAAAATTATCCAATCTTAATGTTATCTGATAAAGGAATTTTTGTCACTTTAGAAAACTCTATATTATTTAAAAATGAAAATTTAACAGTCATTTCATTATTGACAAATAACTCAATTTTTTTACATGATTTAATTAAATTTGAGATTTCCAAAAAAATTGACGATAAAGAAGAAATACTTAAAATTTATGAAAAATATAATAAATATAAAAATTTCCAATATAGTTTAGAGTTATTATTATATCAAACTATTTTAAATGATTTGAATTTTGAAATCATAAAATCCATTTTGAAAATCAATAAAATTGTTGAATTAAATGTTGTCGCTAAATGTTTAAGAAAAATTGAAGTTGAATATTGGGATAAATTGTTTGAAAAGTTGGATCTTACCCCAGAAATATTATTAAATGAGTGTATTAATAAGAAACAGTATAAAACTTTAGGGATCTTAGTGATTGTTTTCTTAAATTCTAAAGAAGAATTGAAGATTGATCTAGTTGAAATTTTGAAATTAATCGTGGAGAATTTTGAAAATGATGATCAATTATATGAAATTTCATTACAATTGATTAATTTTATGAAGATTTTAGATAAAAATTTGTTGAATGAATCACTAAAAGCTTTACAATAGGCTGATATTTACATATTAAAGAAAAGAAGAAAAAAAAATTCTATAGAGTGTTACATAAAAATTGTAGCAGCTATCTAAAATAACTTATTCAAAGCTTTTTCAATTTCCGGAATTTTTTCTAATCTTTCAATCCATTTCTTAACCTCAACCAAATTTTCAACATCATTAAATCCGGAATTAATTAAACCTCGAGCATGAGGTAAAGCAATAATATCAGCTAAAGAAATATGATCACCAACTAAATAACCAGTACCGTTTTTAATCAATTGATCTTCAACTAACGAATAAGCTCTTGCGACTTCATTTGTGAATTTTTCTAATGCTTCAGTTTGATTTGAATTTTTAAAAACGTTATAATTAGCTTGATTTGGATTCAAGTAAGAAGCATGGAAAAACAAAAATTCAACTTCTTTCCAATGGTTTAGGGAAGTTGAAGGGTATGAAAATTGGTTTCCAGTGTCATATTTAGAAGCTAAATATAATAATAAAGCTCCACTTTCTGCTAATGAAATAGTTTCACCTTGAGAGTCAAAATCAACAATTGTTGGGATTTTACCATTTGGATTGATCTTAAGAAACCATTCTTCCTTTTGTTCTTTTTGGGATAAGTTGATTGGTTTCAAAATGTAGTCATGCTTCAATAATTCTAATAAAATTGCAACTTTTTGACCATTGGTGGTGTTTGCTGTGTAAAAGGTTAAATTAGAGATTTTTTGTTTCTTTTGTAATTGTTGGTCGGTCATGATGGTGATTCAATGGTTTAGTTGGAATAGAAGTTGTTGATTAATTGAAGCAGTGTAGGAATTTATATAGAATTTCAAATTGGTTGATTCAATGGAAACTGTGGTGGTGGAATTGTTCTTTCAAAAAAAGCGGCTATTTTACCTTTAATGGATGGAACCGTTCAAACATCACAAAGATGTTGAATATACTGTTGATCTGCAAAAGAACTGGAAGTGTGGAAGTAGAAACTTGACTGTCTAATCTAAATTTTACGATCAGTGTCTTATTTGACATAAATAGACAACAAACATTAAAAAAGTTCATAGTCTCTGGTAGTTATAATGCTTCACCCATTGTTTCACTGTTAATCCATCTTCCATGACAACAGTCTCTGGCTCTAATTGATAATGTAGTAGCTTTGGTAATGCCCAAAACTTCACAAACCAAAAACTCCCACAAAACAATAAGACAATCCAAGCTGTGATATGATAAGGTGGGATGAAACCAATCTTACCAATAGAATTTTCTTTATTTAAGAAAGGAGCAACCACAATAAGTGCTGAACAGAGTATTATACATAGTGTTCCAATTGTAGTTGATCTGATTGGAGCCTGTTCATTTGGATATCTTTTCCTAATAATGAAAATTCCTAAAGCACAGAGTAGCAAAAAAAGTTGTTGTGGGTACCCTTCTAAACTAACATAAAAGTTAAATGCATTGCCATTAGGTGGTAAAACAACCAACCAAACAGATGTCATGAAACAAGTAACTAATAAAGAATATAATGGAGTATTAGTGTATTTGAAATTTGATGCCATAATTTTACTGAAGGGGAAGTAACCTTCTCTAAAAATCTCCTGGTTCATTCTTGAGACCCCATAAGTGACCACGAACACATTAGATGCAGCACTCAATGCAATGGAAATAGTAACAAACTGTCTTCCAATTCTGTAACCGAATAATCTTTCAAATAGTAAAGATCCAATTAAAGGTCCAGTTTGCATAATCTCTTCATGTGGAATCACTTTCAAATAGGCAATATTGATGAGCAAGTAGTTTATTGATACAATCAACAACGAGATTTTACCTGCAAAAGACATTGTTTTGACTGGATCGTCAATTTCACTTGCGACAGTATGAACACTATTCCAACCAGAGAAACTGAAAAGACATTGTAGTAAAGCCGTGGAGACACTTGAAATGGTGACAATAGATGGGTCTTGGAATTTATAGAAAGTGGAATCCCAATGCAATTGATTTGGTAGTTTTGTAACAGAAGTTGGTACAAATAAGACGTATAAACCAGTTAACATCATTATCAAAACCAGGAAAAGTTTCAAAGCACCTAGGAAATTCTGTACCATAATTCCATGTCTCACTGAGACACCATGGAAGAAAGTGACTGAAAACATGAGCAACAAACCAATACGATTTGCAGTCATTGTAGTATCGATATATTCTTCTTCATACCCAATTGAATACAGGAAATATTTCCCAAAAATAACTGAATTGGTCAATGACACACCAAACGCAACAGAAAACATTGCAAACACCACACTGACCAGCAGCTTTGGGCGTGGATAAATGAACTCCAAAAACACTTTAGTTCCTCCAGATCTTGGGATAATTGAACCCAATTCCAAAAAACAAAATAAACCACTAACACTAGCTACCCCAGCCGTCATCCACACTGTAAAAAACAGCAAGGGGCTACCACCACACGCTCTAAAGACACCAGCTGGAACTGCCCATATTCCTGACCCAATGATTCTGCTGATAAAGAGCACTATGGTGGAAAATCTGCCTAAATGACGTCCTTGAGGCAGGTCTTCTGTCGTTTGCTGAAAATTGCTGCTTCTGGTGCTGTCTGAATCAACCATCAGCGGCGTCGCCTGCTGCTTCAGCTGTGAGCTTGAGCTCATTTTGTTTATTTTGTTTATTGTATAATTATTGATGATTAAAAGATAAGAAAAATTTTTGAAAACATTATTAAAATATTGTATAAACAAAGGAATAGAAAGATTAAGGTGAATATGAACAGCGTGTTGGACGTGCATCGCTACAGCTACTTAGAGAACGGTGCCTGGCAGCACTTCCCGTCAAGAAACGACATTTCCATTGTTAATAACGCGCTTACGACGCGATTCAAAATTATCTGGAAGTCCACAATTTTAGTATGAAGCCATACCTTTTTGTGCGTTGTGCGTTGAAGTATCAGGTGTTAACTGTTGATTAGCAAGAGTTTGAAGGGAAAGAAGTGCAGATCAAATGCAAATCTCCTTCAATTGGAGTGAAAATCAGCTCTTTAAAGAAATTCCAATTAAGTTTTATTAATGAACATGAATATAACAAGTTTATTCAAATTCTTAATGTTAAGAAAATAAGATTCACTGTTGAAGATGACACGAGTGCCAGTACTCAATCAAATCAGATTAATTCTCAGTTGAATGATGTTTTTTCACAAAGAAATGAATTTATAAGTCAATCTCAATATAATAACAATAATATAAACAATATAAACAATAATCAGTTCAATAACACTCAATTTGATCCATTTGTGATGAGTCAACAACAATTGGTACCACAACAGTTTTCATTTGTTACACCAATAATGACCAAACCAGCAATTGATAATCATAATCAAAATGTGAATTATTTTAATAATTTCAATAGAAATACAACTTCTATCAATCCTGGTACTATTACTACTAACAATATTCCATTTTTGTCACAAATTTTGAATGAAAAAGACAAAAATGATGAAGATGAGGATGATGATACAAAATTAAAAGAATTAATAATTTCTAAGATTAATGATACAAAATTTATTGAAAAAGTAAGTTTATATAAACCTCAATTAAAATCAAAAAGTTATAATACTAACATTTGAGAAAAGGTTGAAAAAATTGAATCAATATTGAAATCAATTAGATGAGGGCAATTTATAATAAAAAGATTGAAGCTAATAATAATGGTAATGATAATGGGATGTATAATGATTCAACACCATTTGCTGCAGAAGAAGTAGTGGTAGAAGAAGAAGAAGAAGAAGAAGAAGATGATGATGATGATGATGAAGAGGCAGAAGAAGCAGAGGTGGAGGATGAAACATGGGAAGAACTTGAATGAGAGCTTGCATGAGATGAAGAACTGGAAGTTTCCTTTGGAATTGAAGAAGATGCAGATGAAATACCAGTTTCAGCAGCTAAGAAATCTTCAGGTTTATAAAAAGTTGAAGCACCAGCTTTACTTAAAATATCACTAAACCAATCCAAATTAGCAGCAAATGAAATGAAATCACTAAATGGGAAGCTTCTTGTTAATAAAGCAGAAGTGATTTCAGGTTCATTTGTAACAGTTGCTAATCTAACAGCATAATTTTCTAAAGGATTAGGATAAACTAAAGATTTTTCAGCCATTTGTTGTTCTCTTTCTTGGAAATTTTGATTTAAATCATCTAAAAAATCAAATAAAATTGTTACATCTGAAGCTAAAGCTCTTGAAGATGCTGAAGATAATTGATCTGGAGAGTATTGGGTTGTTGTTTGGGCGTTGATGGATAAAGCTAAGAAACTTGATGATAATAATAATGATAAATTAGTGATTTGCATTTTTTTTTTTTTGAATAGCTATTAAAAAACAAAAGAGAGTGTGTGTGGTATGTAATTAAGAAAGAAAGAATTAAAAGAAATGTGGATAGGTTTATATACCCTTAATAATTTTAAAACTTGGATGGATATTACCATTTTAAGATCCCAAAGAGATGATGAAACTTTAATTGTTCTTGTCGGTTAGATTGAAACACGGTTCTTTTTATATCAACCTTTTCTTTTTTCTTTTTCTTTTTCTTCTTATAATTCTATTTAATCTTTGTCATTGTCTATTTATCAACTAAAGCTTGACTGTAGTTGTTTCTAATTTGATTGATTTATAAAAAATATTATTAAACAATGCGATGAGTAGTGTCCTAACCGATTTGAAAAAATAATTTTTTTTTTTTTCTTCTTCTTCTTCTATATTAAACTTTTAAACCATTAAAAAAGAAACAAAAAGAGAGAAAGATCAGAAAGAAAGGGGAGGAAAAAAATGTCTAATGATTTATGGAAATTAGATATTTTAGAAAGAGCACTGCTCAACAAACCAGCAAGATACCCAAGAACCAAGAAAATCGTCAGATCAAAAGTCAAAAATAAATATTTACCAAATACAAAAGAAGAAGGTGTTGAATTAATTCAAGATTTACAAACTAGGATATTTGCTAAAAAATTACATGGAGCATTAATTAAATATCAAAGATCTGTTAAAAAGGCGATTAAAGCCAAAACAGTTGAATTGAAGAAGAAGAAAAGTACATCGAAAGAAGATGAATTGAACTTTTATTTAAAAAAATTAGATGTTGAATTAATTTCAAAATTGAAAATTATTAAATTAGTTGGTAAAATTTTCAATGTTTTTGGTAAAAAAATTGTAAATGAACCAGAATCAATTCCTAAATTTATTCCAGAATGGATTTTAAAAGAAATTGTTTCATCAAATAATTTTTATAATGAATTAAATGAAGATGAAAAAAAATGGTATTCAAAATTAATGAATAGTAAAGAAATTATTGAGTTAAGTGGTGAGATTGAGAATGGGTTTAAGATTATATTGGGACCTGTTAAGTCTAAGAAAGTTAAGAAGGAAGAGAGTGAGAGTGAAAGTGAAAGTGATAGTGAAAGTGAAAATGATAGTGAGGATGAAGAATTAGTAGGAAGTGAGGAAGATAGTGAAGATGAAGATGAAGATGAAGATGAAGATGCAGATGAAGATGAAGATGCAGAGATAGCAGATATTGATGAAGATGCTTTCAAAGAATATGATCAATTAGTTGCAGGATCAGGATCAGAAGAAGAAGAAGAGGTTGAATTGGATGGAGGTGTTGATTATAATGAAGTTACAGATACAGAGCCATCTGAACAAGAAGAGGATGAGGTTAAAGAGATTAAGAAGGAGAAGAAGGTTAAGAAAGAAAAGAAAGAAAAGAAGTCCAAGATAGTTTTACCAAGTTTAGCTACTGGATATTATTCTGGAGGAGAATCTGAAGAGATTGAAAATGATGATGTTGTACAAGACATTTTACAACCTAAAGCAGTTAGAAAGAATAGAAGAGGACAAAAGGCAAGACAAAAGATTTGGGAAATGAAATATGGTAGTAAAGCCAAACATGTTGAGAAAGAGAAGATTAAAAAGCAACAAGAATGGGAAGTTAGACAGAAAGAATTTGAAGCTAGAGTAGCTAAAAGAGCAGCAAAAGCAGCACAACAGGCACAGTCCGGAGCTAATTCAGTTCCATTGGGACAACGAGGAAGTTCATCATCTTTTAGTAGTAGTAGTAGTAGTAGAAATAAACCAGAAGAGAAGGAGAAATTACATCCTTCATGGGAAGCTAAGAAGAAAGCACAAGATGCACTGAAGAATGTTAAATTTGCTGGTAAGAAGAAGACTTTTGATTGAATTTGTATCCATTAAATACATAGATATTACCATATAAGCAGTCATGTAGGGTACTTACTACTTAATAAATAAATTCAATATCAAAATTTCAATCTCTAACTAACTAATTAAACCCCAAAAAAACACACAGCAAAAGAAGAAGGAGAACTACAGACTACTAGGAAGAATGTCATTTGCAGGGAAAACAGCTCTAGTGACTGGTGGATCCAGAGGCATTGGCTTGCAAATAGGGAAAAGACTTGCTGCTCAAGGTTGTAACATCATTTTACTATCAAGATCAAAAGATTTGTTGAGACACAACATCAAGCATGAATTAACTAAACTGGACAATTCTCAGGAGCATGGCTTTGTTGTGTGTGATTTGGAGAACACGGAGGCTATTTATGAGACAATGTCTTCATCAGTGAGTGTTGTTGTTGCTCTTTCTTTCTCTCTTTAAAAAAAAAAAGAATATTGAAACTAATTAAGAGTACAGACAAGTTTAAAGAAAGTGTCCATTCTAATCAATTCTGCTGGTATTTCTCAGAATTCATTACTAGCCAGCACAAATGCAGCACAAGTCAGTAAAATACTCAACACCAATCTTACATCTTCAATAGTATTAAGTCAATTGCTATTAAAATCATTATTGAAAAATAAACCTTCTAGTATCATCAATATCTCCTCAGTGTTAGCTACAAAGGGACGCAAGGGAGCAAGTGTCTACAGTGCCTCCAAAGCTGGTCTTGTTGGATTCACTAGATCTTTAGCTGTTGAATTGGGAGGGAAAGACATAACAGTCAATTGTATTTCTCCAGGTTTGGTGAAAGAAACGGGGATTGGTGCAGAAGTGAGTGGATTTTTTCATACAGTTTCTGGGGGTGAGAATAATGTTGCAATGGAGGATGTGGTGTCTGCTGTTGAGTTCTTGCTGCTCAATAGATCTATAACTGGAGAGAATCTTGTTATTGATGGTGGGTTCACTTTATAATTAATTTTTTTATCTTCTAAAACACCCAATTTTTGTGCTATAAAAGAGTGGAAACAACCACTACAACCACATTAATCTACAGAATACGTAAAACCTGGAAACCAACTGAATAATTGCCAAATAAACAATCTTTTTTTCTAATAATTAAATGAATAAAATATTAATCGTGAGAAAAAAAAAAAAAAAAAACTTCCCAATTCGGTAAATTTCTATTTTTGTCGTTTTAAAAAAAATTTTTTTTTTTTTCATTAATGGAAGAGAAGAAAAAAAAAAATTTTGTTTTCTTGTTGAACAACTTTTTTTGGTAGAAAACCAGCTTGAAAACTTGATTAAAAATGATTATTTACACTGTGAGTTGTTCTTATTAGTGGAGTTTGGATCGTGTTTGGTGGTTGTGGGGCTTTTTAAACAGCCGAATTAGCAAAATTATTGAGCAAGTTTGGAATGAAAAGGAGTCCACGTGAATATTCATTATAACCACTACGAGAACAGAATGAAGTAACTAACTAATGTCCAGGATATTGTTTCTGGAGACGAATTATTATCTGATGCCTACGACGTCAAATTAGTTGACGGTGTCATCTACGAAGCCGACTGTCAAATGGTCCAAGTCGGTAACGGTGATGTTGATATTGGTGGTAACCCATCTGCTGAAGGTGGTGATGACGAAGCTTTAGAAGATGGTGTTGAAACTGTTAACAACGTTGTCTACTCTTTCCGTTTACAACAAACCCAATTCGACAAGAAATCCTTCTTAACTTACATCAAAGGTTACATGAAAAGAGTTAAAGCTTATTTACAAGAACATAACCCAGATGAAATTGAAACTTTTGAAAAAGGTGCTCAAACTTATGTCAAGAAAGTCATTGGTTCTTTCAACGACTGGGATTTCTATACTGGTGAATCCATGGACCCAGATGCTATGTTGGTTTTATTAAACTACAGAGAAGATGGTACCACTCCATTTGTTGCTATCTGGAAACATGGTGTTAAAGAAACTAAAATCTAAGTCTTTTTTTACACTAATTTAATAAATATATCTCCCTTCCACTAATAAACAAGTATTCTCTAATGAAACTTCACTAGAAACATATTGAAACAATTTAGCTTTAAACCCATTTTGCTCTAAACTTAACCTTCTACTCTCATCAATAATCCTTCTAGCTTTATGTCCCAATTCTTCTCTTTGTTTTATGAAGAAACTAATCTTTAATAGGTAACTATGACCGCCTAATCCACTTGGATGTTCTGTTCCATCTTCATCTTTCATATTTGGACGACGGCCATTAACTGCCCAACTTGCAAACTTCATTAAATGTCTGAATCCTGTCTTATCAAACCCATGTGTCAATAAATATCTTTTCCCTATCTTAGATAACATGTTATAATTACAACAATGTCTACAACACATTACAATCATTCCTTTGAAATTGTTTTTAAAAATTGGATTCCTCAAAATACATTCAATTGTTAAATCTGTTGCCGCTCCACATAAATGTTTAGAAATGGCAACATAACCTCTTTTACTATCCTGTCCATTGAATTTTTCTTGTAAAACTTTATCAATGTTTAAATCTTTAATATCAATTCTAATCCTGAAAACTTTAGTAGATAATTTAGAATCAAATTCAGCAACATCTTTCACCATTTTCCCATCCAGTTTCAATCTTGTAGGTGACCTATCTATCAATATAAAATCACTTGGGTTTTGATCTTTATATAAAATTGATTGTAAAAAATATCTTGATAATTCTGCTCTACCACATCCAAATTCAACATATGTATAATCACTAGACAACAATCCACAATCATTCAAATTACTTATCAAAGAAGATTGTTGTAAAATATGCTTCTGATTCCCCAACTCTTGTAATCTTGAATCAACACCTTCAAATTGTTTTTGAATTAATTCCAAAGGTTCATATTCCCCATACAACTTTTCCACTAATGGAATCCATTTCTTATAATCATCAACTATCACTTCTTCTTCTTCTTCATCATCTTCATCCACACTATCACAATTATGATTCAATTCAAACCAACTCTCTTGTTCATTCAAACTTTTAGTTTTCTCGCATTTAACAACATGATTCTTCAATTCACTTTCCCATACTGTGTGTCTAGAATCAACAGGACATGCAATTCTTTTATCACCATCTCTATCACCCATATGCTGACTACAATATTGAGAATCTGCCTTTCTTGTCATGGGACATAATCTGTTTTTTTTAGGTATGATGAATTGACATTGTAATCGTTCTTTTGGTTGTTGTTGTTGTTGTTTTCTTTGGGATTTTTTGGAGACTCGTAGTACTTGTGGTTCTTCTGTCATTATAAATTCTGATTGCAAAGCCAACGAAATGAGAGTGTTGATGAAATATCACTTTTGTATAGAGAAAAAAAAAAATTATTTTTTATTTTAATGTTGAAAAAAAAAAAAAAAAAAAAAAGTGGCAAAATCTTCAACAACAAACTTTGGAAATTCACTCTTTTTTTTTAACTCATCCAGGTTTTTGCTTGTTCTTGAACTAAGTTGCTCTTGCTTATCAGCTGCTAATTATGTCGTTTAAAAACCCTTTTGGAGCCACTCAAAACGATCAAGAACAACAGGGTTTAGGATTCAACAATGTTGTTGTTTCTTTAAACTATTTCACTGGACTACCAGATCCAAACACATTATCAGATCCAACCCTCAAACTAATATTCAAATCATTACTTAAACAAAGTGAAACCACTAAAGAAAAAGCATTGAATGAATTAATTGCATTTGTTAAAAATGATAATAATATTAATTATTTAAAAGACACTCAATTCATTACATCTTGGATTCAATTATATCCCAAATTATCAAACATTGAAAATAAACAATGTCGATTATTATCACATCAATTGCAAATATTGCTAATCAGTAAATTACAAAAATCCATTGGGAAATATTTAAGAAATATTATTCCAAATTTATTAATTGGATTATATGATCCAGATTCAATTGTTTCAACTCAAATAAATAAATCAATTCTTGAATTATTTCAAAATGATTCAACTAAAATTAATAATTTATGGCTTAATTTCCAATCTGAAATTTTGAATTTGGTAAATGAAATTTTAAATAATGAAACTGTTGATTCATTATCTGATGAAAGATATGTTTCTAAAGATCAAGCAGAAACAAAATATTTGAGAATGGTTAATTCTATGGTGTTAATGGTTACTCAAACAATTAAATTGGCATTAGCAACATCAAATTCAAAATTCATAGAGTTGAAACAACAATATCAATTTTTTTTACAATATGAAAATTTATGGCATTTTTTATTTATTAATTCAAATCCAAATAATCAAAGAATTTATAAATCATTATTACAATTAATTAATACAGTGGTTACAACAGATTTATTAACAACAAAATCCTGGAAACTTTTAACTAAACGGTTTTTCAAATCTTTAACTTTTGTCAACAAAGTTGATTTAAATAATAGATCAAATGTGATTACTTATAGCTCCTTAGTACTTCCAATTTTGAAAACTTTGATTAATTTAAATTCTGAAAACCCTGATTTTTATTCATCTGATAAATCTGTTAAAGAAAAATTGATTGGATTTTTAAAAATTGGATCATTAAATTCAGATCCAATTTATTATAAATTATTAAATGAATTTATTAAAAATTGTGAAATTATTGAACATGATGAAATTATTAAAATTTTATATTTAGATTTTGAAATTGAATTAGAAAGAAATTTAAGATTAAGAATGGGATTTGAATTTATTATTAATTCTTTAGAAGTTTTATTAGAACAAAACAATAATCAAGATTCTATAAATAATCAAATTTTAGAAAAAATTTTATCCATTTCACATTCAAATATTGATAAATTATTAAATTTAGTTACATCAAAAATCCCAACTTCAACATTAGATTCATTTATTTCAAAAAAATTTAATTCAATTAATTCATTATCAGAAATTCAACAATCAAATTTATTAAAATTATCAAAACTTTCAAATCATAATTTAGATTCAATTTTATCTCAAGAAATGTCGGAATTAGAAATTGAAGAAGATTCTAAAATTTCATCAAATCAAATTTTCAAAATCGTTTCATATATTTTAAAAGAAAATTTAATTCAATATCAACAATCAATTGATGAGTTTATTGACTCATTACCAAGTTATATTACTGCTGAGTTTATTGATGTACCAATTGATTTATTGATTCAATATTATAATTCCAAATTATTTAATGAAAAAGTTTTCGTTGAAGCATTAGATGGGTTTGTTATTCAATTAGAAACATTTAATAAGTTTGAATTGTTGATGAATCAATTGGACAGTTTTACAAATGGGAATGTTGTTTTATTTAAAAGTGAAGAGTTTAGTAAAAAAATTGATTTGGAGATTTCAAAATATGAATTTGATGAAAATTATTTATTTAATGTGAATTTAATTAATGTTGATAATTTAAGTAAATTATATGAATTAGCTGTTGATTTGAAAAAAATTGATAAATTTATTGAATTTTTTGTTGAAACTAATCTATCAAATGTTGATTTATTTAAAAATTTTATAATTAAAAATCCGGTTTTTTTAGAAAATTTGGATATTTGGAAACATTTTAATGAAAAATTACATTCAAATATTTTAATTAATTTTGTCAATAATAATGAATTGATTCAAGAATATTTTAAAAGTTTGAAAAATTTTATTTATCAAAATGAATCAATTGAAATCATTTCAAATTTTTTAGCAAATTCAAAATTATTTACAGTTGAAATAATTTCGAGATTTTTCTTAAATGAGGATTTAATACAAGAGATTTTAGCTGCATATGGCGATGTTATTGATTCAAGACTTGTTATGGGTAATCCATTAGGTTCATTGATTTATTTATTACCAAATGTTGAAAATTCATTTAATAATAATAATACCGGAAATTTATTAAAATTTATAAAATTTGGTAAATTTTTCTACAGTTTAAGAAAAAACTATGAATTTGATGAAATATTAAAATTATGTTTTATTAATGAAATTGCAAAAGATTTTGAATTTCTAACAAATTTAAATGATTTAACATTTGAAGTTTCAATTAATAAATTTTTCAATGATGAAATTTTATCAAAAATTTTAAAACAGGATCAATCAGATGAAAATTTATCTAAACTATTAAATTTTAGAAAAGAAGATTCACCAGTTTTGAATTATTATTATAATAGAATTTTGAAGAATATATTAGAAAATCAAGAAATTAATTATGAACATTATACTAATGAATTAAATCAATTCATTACAAGCAATTTGAAAATTTTTACAAATAAACAACAAATTTTATCAACATTAACCATTACATCATCAATCCCAATTGAATTTTTCCAAACTGATGAATTTAATAGATTAAGAAATTTGATTTGTTCTGAATTAATTGGAATTAAAACAAATTCGATTTTAGAAGAAGGTTTGGTTAAATTAGTTATTTTAAATAGTATTTTACCTGATTTTAGTGGAAATGATGAATGTCCATTTCAATTACAAAGATTTAATTTATTAATTAATGAATTTAAAAATTTTTTAGATTCTGAAGTTGCATTTGAAGAAGAATTTATTGTTATTAGAATTTTATTAATTCAAATTTTAAATAAATTTAATTCAATGAATTTTGAGAAAAATGATAGTTTTGATGAATTAAGTTTGAGAGTATTTGATGAAAGTTTTGATTTTATTAAATTAGATGATCAACAACAACATTTAATTGAATTGAAATATTTTTTATTTAAATATTATATTGTTTTGAAAAAAATTGATGTTGAATTCAATAATTTTAAAGAATTAGAACAAGATTTCATTGAATTGTTTTCAAGAAATTTGGAAGTTAAAGAAAGTTCACAACCTATTGTTTTAAATATGACATTGATGATTAGAATCATTAAAACTATAAAATTAAATAAACTTCAACCTTTTGGAAATGAAATTTTACATAATTTCTTGAGATTAAAAGATGTGAATTTAATTAAACCATTATTAAATTTGATTATAAATTTAATTAAAGAAATTCAACAAGAAAAATTGATTGAATTTGAGTTAAATAATGAAAATGAAAATGAAAATCAAGATGATTTTAAAATTTCTAATGAATTAATTGAATCAATTGATGGAAATTTAATAGAATATGATGAAGAAACTTTGGAAAATTTATGGAGAATTAAATTATTATTAACAAATTTTGATAATATTACAATGAAATTTAAGAATTTGTTAATTGGACAATTACAGAATCAACATGGGTTGTTAATTAATAGAATTTTAGAGAATGTTACAATTATTGTGGAAGATTTGATGTTGAATAGTAATAAAAAAAAGAATAGTATGTTAGAAGAAGATTCAATTATAAATTTAGATGTTGAAACCACATTTGAGACAGTTGAAGATGAAATCAAGATTTTAAGTGTGAATGTTTATTATATGTTGTTAAATTTAACTAGTGGGGTATCAGTTAATTGGTTTAATGAATTAAAAGATGTTAATTTTAAAAAAATTTTAGAAAATTTTACTATAAAATACATTTCACCATTTTTAATTAGAGATAAATTAAAGAAATTTGATGATAAGATTTCTGGGTTATTGAAAGAATATGATAATTTAACAATTAAAGTGTTGAATAATGAAATCAGATCGATTTATTTAATTGATGATCAAAATTTGGAAGTTGTATTTAAAATTCCAATTAATTATCCATTAAATAATGTTGAAATCAATGGGACACAAAGAATAGGAGTTAAAGAACAAGAATGGAAATCTTGGATTTTGTCATCACAAAGAATCATTTCATTACAAAATGGAGAAATTTATGAAAGTTTAGAATTTTTTTTAAAGAATGTTTCATATCATTTCAAAGGATTTGAAGAATGTTCGATTTGTTATTCTATTTTACATGGTGTTGATAACTCGTTGCCTTCTAGAACTTGTTCTACTTGTAAAAACAAATTCCATTCTGGTTGTTTATACAAATGGTTTAAATCATCAGGAGGTTCAACATGTCCATTGTGTCGTACTGAATTTCAATTTAAATAGAAAAATAGACAGACAGTTAACCGGATTTTGGATTTTTTTTTTTTGATTTTTTTTCTTCTGTAGTGAAAATTGAAAATATTGAAAAAAAATGGATGAAAATAATTATAAAATTAAACAGTTGATCAACAGTTTTAAAGGGAAGAAGAAGAAGAAGAAGAAGAAATGTCGTTGAAAATAAAAGAAGGAGCTAAAATATTTGGATATTTCAATGGGAAGACAATAGTTTCAAACAAACAACTGAACAATGCACCATCGTTCAGTAAAGTGTTTGTTTATAGAAACAAGATGCGTGGACAAGTTGCCTACTCATTAAAACCAGCATTATCTGAATCAATTTTGAAAAAACAATTCATTAGAACTAATTGGGAGAATCGTACACCACAAACTAGAGAAGATTTATGGACACCAATGTGTGTTATTGCATTTCGTGATAATAATATTGCAGAAAATGCACTAACTGAATTATTAAGATTGAAGATGTTAAGGGATGGGAAGTTTAAGAAACAAGTTAATGAGCTTAGAGTTAAAAATAGAGAAGGGAATATCTGGCAAAGTGGTCAATATAGACCTGTTTATACACAAGAAGCTGTTGCTGATATTTCATCGGTGATTGATTATTTGAAAGAAAAAGCACTTATATTTTGGGAAGATGAATGGAGACGTGGAGATGATAAGCATTGGGATCTGAGTCTTGTGCAGCATGAGATGTTGGATAGAACTAGAATCAGACACCCAGAAGTTGCGATGATGGCTGTTTCTGAGTATTGTGATGAGTATTTTGGTGCATTAAAAGAAGCTGAAGCTGAGCAAGCTGGAGCTGAGCAAGCTGAAGTTAAGCAAGCTGAGCAGGTTAAACAAGTTGAATAAATTGTATATAGACATAAACATCTTACTCTATGATCTGGTAGTTAATACTACAACAAAACTGACTAAGTGCTGACACCAAAAAAAGAAAAGAAAAAAAAAAGCATAAAATTCTCCTATAAAAAAAAAATAAAAATAAAAATAAATAAAATTAAACGACTCTTCTCTTCTGCCATTTCATTCAAAACAATCAACAATCAACTAGTTCTTCAAGTACTTGCAACACCCCCCAAACAATACAACACCACACCACAAATCATCTCCAGTCGCCATCATTCTATTTGAAAATATCTCTTTAATCAATTATTAATTATAGTGTGATACGAGAATCAAAGAAGAAGAAGAAGAAGAAGAAGAATGAACTACACAATCACACCCCCTGCTTTAACACCACGTCCCGACCTGATCCAAGGCATCCCAGACGGTATCCTTTCCCTAATTGCCCCAATAGTGGCATACTGGACTTATTCTGGTATTTTCCATATAATAGACACATTCCAATTATGTGAAAAATATAGAATTCATCCACCAGAAGAAGTTTTAACAAGAAATAAAGCTACTCATTTAGAAGTTTTGAAAGATGTCTTATTACAACATGTGATTCAAACTATTGCTGGTTTAATATTATATAAAGTTGAACCAATACAATTAATTGGTGATGAAAATTATGAAATATTTAAATTAATTATGAAATATCCTTTCATACCAAAAAATTTATTAATATTTTGGTATAAATATGGTTTTAGTTTATTAAAAATTTTCATTGCATTTATTATAATTGATTCATGGCAATATTGGTTACATCGTTTAATGCATCAAAATATTAAATTATATAAAAGATTCCATTCAAGACATCATCGTCTTTATGTTCCTTATGCTTATGGTGCTTTATATAATGATCCAGTTGAAGGGTTCTTATTAGACACTTTAGGAACAGGAATTGCATCACTTTTAACTGGATTAAATTCAAGAGAATCTTTAGTTTTATTTACATTTTCAACTTTAAAAACTGTTGATGATCATTGTGGTTATGCAATTCCAATTGATCCATTTCAATGGTTATTTCCAAATAATTCAATTTATCATGATATTCATCATCAACAATTTGGTATAAAAACAAATTTTAGTCAACCTTTTTTCACATTTTGGGATGTTTTAAGTGGTACAAGATATAAAGATTTAGATAAATATCGTCAACATCAAAGAAGAGTTACTATTGATAAATATAAATTGTTTTTAAAAGAAAGAGAGGCTAATAAATTGAAAAAAATGAATCAAATTTATTCTACTGGTGATAATAAAAAGGAAAATTAATTCTTAATCTAATTTAAATGTGTAATTATGATATTATAATTTTATCAAATGTAGATATATTTGAATCAAATATGTGTTTAACAATTGGGGTTTTATGATTTTCTAATAAATATTTAATCCAATCTTTCCAAATTAAATTTTCATTAAATTCAATTTCTTTTAAAATTAAATAATAATCAACTTCATGGAAACAACAACCAACTATAAAACAATTAATCAATTCAATAGTGGTAAATTCAATGAAAATTTTCAAACTTTGGGGACATAAATTCCCACATAAATCTAATCCAATTAATATCCCTTTTGGAATTGAATTATTTATTAATTTGACAGAATTTATCCAATTTTTAACATCTAATGATTTCAATTGTTCAATTTGATTAAGGTATTTGATTTTATTTACATCATGTTCAAATAACAAATCTAATTTTTTAGATTGTTTATTTTTCAATTCATTTGAATCAATTCTAATGATTCTTAACTTATTGTTAAATTTTAATAAATTTCTTGATAAATATGATCCACCAGATCCAATTTCTATTATAAATTCTAATTTTGTTAAATCTATTATTGATTGGATTTCTTTGATAAATAACTGAATTTCATGTTCTTTTCTTTGGGATAACATTTTTTCTTTCTGTCTTTGAAGCTGGGGGGAACTCTACGGGACTAGAATATAGGATTTTATATTTTAATGTATATATATATTCATATCACATGAAAAGATCAACTTTCTCTTTTATTTTTTTGTCTATTGGAAGAAGAGTCAATGTTTAAATAGACTCTTTTAAAGCTTGGTTTAATTTAGCAACTTTAGTAGCAATAGAAGTATCAACGGTTCTATCACCAACTTCAACAACTAAACCACCCAAGATATCTGGATTAACATTATTAGTTAATCTAAGAGTTTTACCTTGACCAACAAATTTTGATTTAGAAATTGATGATTCAATTTTTTTCAAGATTTTTGAATCTAATTTAGTTGCACTTGTAACAACAGCTTCAACAATACCTTGATGAGCATCAGTTAATATTTTGAAATTCTTATTAATTGATTCAAATAATGATAATCTATTATTTTCAGCTAAAACTTTTAATAAATTTGCCACTGAGGAATCCAATTTGAATTGACTTGATAATGATTCTGCAATTGATAAACGGTCTTGTAAAGATAATGCTGGAGATGATAAAACAGAAGATAATTTGGCATCTTTGGCAACAGTTGAAGCCATAGAACTTAAAGATTTTGAAGCAGATTCAATTGAAGTAGTTTTAGCAGCAGCAGTATATAAAGCAGAGGCATAAGTACCTTCTAAGCCAAACAATTGGACTGGTGGTTTGACTGCAGAAGTGGCAGCAGTGGCTAAAGAACGGGAGAAAATTCTAGCAGACATTGTTTTTTTTTGGGGGCAGTTTGTGCTTTTAAAGTTGTTTCTTCAAAAGGTGTTTTTTTTTTTTTCGTTACAGGGGCAAATTTTTTCAATTTTTTTTTTGTTCAAACTTCGAAATTTTCATGAAATTTCCAGCGAATTAAAAATTTGGGAAATTAAAAGTCGGGTAAGTGTTGTATTATGTAAGCAGTTAAGTAATAAATGATTATGTAATTATTATTATGTAATTACTTATGTAATGAGTTGTATAATTAGTTATGTAATCATATGGGAAATTTTTACCAACAAATGTTGATATTTAATGCTACTTCTATACTGTTATACTGATGATGATGATAATGAGAAGTTTAATATGCCAATATTATTAATATAAAAAGCAAAATGAAAATTTTGTTTAAATTTTAACACATTTTATTTCTATTCAACAACTAGTTAAAGAACGATTTAATACTTAATAAATATAAATGGATGTTGAACCAATTTTAAGTGCAGAAAATTCATTAAACATTTTACCAAATGAAACAAAAGAAATGTTACTTATGAGAACTAAATGTCAAATGGATCCTGGAAAATCAGTACATGTTCCAAATGATAGATTAAATTCAATTAAAAAAATTTTACAAGTTTATTTAAATTATCTTCACTCATTTGAACCTTTTGGAGTTAAACATCAAAATGGTATGGATTTAAGATTTGATTATATTGGTGTTAATGAATGCTTTAAGATGTTGAAAGATGGTGAATGCGATGAGCCTCTTTTATTAAACAAATCAATTTTCAAACTTTTTCGATTCAATCCAGTTAATAATAATAATAATAATATTTCAGAAATTCCGGTGATTATGATTGGTGTTTACTTCACAGATTTGGTTGAAGATGATAATCGTGTGGATTATTCTGGTTTAATTGGCTGCACTAGTAATTGGGTCAATCTTCATTCAAGAGTTGATGATCATGATAATATAAATAAAACATGTTTCCAAGATAATCATGTTTTCCAAAGTAAAGATCCAAATAAGTTTGCAGTTCATTTAGTTCATGAGATAAAACCACTCACCAATGTTTCAACTGATCCAAATAAGGAAAAATTTGAGTTGATTCCAAATACTCAACTTAAAAAAATAATGGTTTATGGATTAGCTATACATTTAAATGAAAAAAATCGTATTTTTAGAGCTCCTTCATTGATTTACATTCAATTAAGCTCTTATAAAGTGATTAGATTAATGGAACATGTTTCAAATTGTGGTAAAAATCCAAGAGTTGTACTAGAAGAATTAAAAAAACCAACTCCTTCTGAAAATCTTGAAATAAAATTAAATGAAGATTTTGTTCGTCAATTTGATATAAAAATTTTGGATTTATCAGATGTTAGAGTTACTGAAAAATTGAAACAAAATATTGAATGTTGTTTAATTTGTTTTCAAGATTATCAAAATAATCATATTCTTAGACAATTATGTTGTAAGTATCATCATTTTTTCCATGAAAAATGTATAAGAGAGTGGCTATTGAGAAAATGGAATTTATGTCCCATTTGTAATGGGGAAGGAATTACTTTTTATTGAATTTAATTATAATAACGAGTACATAATGGTTTTATTAATCCTAATGAAATAGTTTTAAATGCCGGTAATAATAATATTAATCAAGATGAACCAATGATGAATGGCTTCAATGCTTTGTCGAAAGAAATGACGACCAGCAATATGCTAATCCAGAATAAATCAATGGTGTTGCACTAAAATTTAAGTTGTAAAATCATTACATAAACAATAACATAACATACTTCCTAATTGGGAAAGTTGGTACAGGCACAGTTTTTTGCCCGCGGCCCATTCTTGTACATATTTATTACGTAATCTGTATTATGTAATATGTAGCTCATTTTTGCTAACTTTTTTCATTTTTCAATATGTACATAAAAAATCATCGACTTTTTTTTTTGTTGTTTTAATGACTTGAAAGTAGAAGACGAAGAAGATGTTGAAAAGAGTTGTGGCAGCAACCACAGCAGCAGCAGCAGCAGCAACTAATCTACAGCTGATTAGAAATGCACATCAATCAGCTTCTATCTTCAAAACAAACATCAATTTATCTAAAATCCTCATTCCTGAAATTCCAGTTGATTTAACAGAATTAGAAAAACAAGATGAAATTATTAAAAAACGTCGTGATATTTCAAGAGAACAAGTCATCATCAAGAAATTCAAACCAATTTCTCCTGGTTTAAGACATGTTAGAATCCCTCAATATAATCATTTATATAAAAAAGGACCAATTAGATCATTAACTATTGCTAAAATCAGATGTGGTGGTCGTTCTCATGGGAAATTAACTGTTAGAGGTCGTGGTGGTGGTCATAAACGTCGTCTTAGAATAGTTGATTTCAATAGAACAGAACCTGGTGAACATGAAGTTTTAAGAATTGAAAAAGATCCAGGTAGAACAAGTCATATTGCATTATTAAAAAATAAATTGACTGAAAAATTAAGTTATATTATTGCATGTGAAGGTTTAAGAGCAGGTGATGTTGTTGAAAGTTTTAGAAGTGGGATTCCTCAACGTTTATTAAATGAAATGGGTGGGAAAATTGATCCAGCTATTTTAAGTGCAAGAACTAGACAAAGAGGTAATTGTTTACCTTTATCTATGATTGCTGATGGTTCAGTGATTCATAATATTGGGTTAAGAAAAGGTTTTGGAGGTCAACTTTGTAGATCTGCTGGTACATTTGGTAGATTATTACAAAAATTACCTGAAAAAAATAAAGCAGTTATTAAATTACAAAGTGGTGAACATCGTTATGTTCATTTAGAAGCTTGTGCTACTTTAGGGGTTGTTTCAAATGCCGCACATGGATCAATGCAATTAGGTAAAGCCGGTCGTGCACGTTGGTTGGGTAGAAGACCAAAAGTTCGTGGTTTAGCTATGAATAAATGTGATCATCCTCATGGTGGTGGTCGTGGTAAAAATAAATCTCATGTTTTATCACAATCTAGAACAGGTGTCTTAGCTAAGAATTATAGAACAAGAAGAGGGAAATCTCAAAACAGATTTAAAGTTAAAGATAGACCAAGAAAGATTGTTTTGGGTAAGAATAAATCTAAATAAGTTCTCAAATTGTTTGTATATAAATAAAATAGATAATTAAAAAATCTATATATTAGATAAAGAGTAGTATAATTTTAATCTATTAATGTTGTATTTCACAGGTAAAGTCCCAATCAATTCTATCTTTTCAATCTTCAACATTGGTTTATTGTTGATATAAACTATGTAAAATTGTAGTAAATTAATTAAAAAATTGTTGAATTGAGTGATTCGAGCTTGATGTTTCCTTTCAAATAACGAGATACATTGCTGTGTTATCACAGCTTCGATTATTGTGTTGCTATCAGAAACACTAACAATCAGCTCTTTATTGATCAATTCATGAAACTTGAAATATTTTGTTAACATTCACTTCTCATTATTATAGTAGAATTAAAAACATACTTTTAGTAAATAAACAGCTTTGTTGTGTAGTCTTGTGTTGTTGCGTGCTGGTGGTACAAATTTGGTGATCCAGGAGTAGAGATACACACTGTCGATGGCCTTGGTGTTGGGTACTACTCTATACACTTTCATTACTGGTTCTACTGATGGTATAAAATAAAATTAAAATAAAATAAATTAGATTTCAAAATTGAACTTCATTAAGTTCAAGAATATAAGACACTGCAAGTCTAGTAAACTGAGCCATGTGTTCAAAACTGAGTCTGTCCAATGTATCTTTAGTGCTATGAATGAAAGGATTAGTAGCTTTAAAATCACTTTCAATCATAAAAGCAGCAGGAAACCCATTTTGCATTGCACTAGCATGATCACTACAAGCATACCCACATTTGGTCTCAATATACCCAATGGTCAAATACTCCTTGATAACCAATTTCAAGAATTCAACAAGTTTTAATGAAACATAATCTGTAATTAATCCAACATGTTCTGGTAATCCTTTATCCAAAGATTTAGCAGTATAACCAGTCATATCTTGTTGTAACATAGCAACGATTTTTTTACCATCCACTGCATAACTACGGAACACATCCATTGAACCTAATAATCCACCTTCTTCAGCAGAATAGAAATGGAATTCTAAAGTGTTATAAGGTTTAACACCATGTTGTAAAATTAATCTTAAAGCTTCTAAATTGGTGACAACTCCACTACCATCGTCATCTGCACCTGGAGCACCCATGAAACTTGGAAAAATCAAATTTGTTGAATCTAAATGACTTCCAACAATAATTGTATCTGGAACAATACCTGGAATATTAACAATTATAGAATTTTGTAACCAATCATGTTTGAATTTGAAAACTTGAGCTTTAGATTCAGGGTATTGAATTAAATATGAATTGATTGTCTTGAAAACCCATTCACTTCCCTTTAATCCATTTTCATCTTTATAATAACGAGAAAAGAATGAAGTTAAATTAGCTAAATTCCAATACATTTCATTCAAATTGATATCTTTCAACACCGATTCCACTTGTTTCTGATGCTTCAATTCAGTTGGATAGTTGTATTCTGGCACTTCAACCTCTTTCTTGCTAGAAAACCACCATGAAGAATGACTGGTGATATCAATGAAATTCACTCCTTGCTGTCTCAATTGTAATTTCTGAGACTCTTTGATTGTTAAAGGAGCAGAGTCTTCAGAAGTGACAATCAAACGGGTTTCTTCTTCTCCTTTTCCTCCCTGGTTCAACCATGGGAACCATGCTGGTAACGCAGCTGCTGAACAAGCTAACAGCAATAATTGCAATTTCATCTTTTTGCTGTAATATAATAAACTACAAATAAAATAAATTTCACTATGGAGAATTTATTTATTTAAATTCATTCTGTTGTATGTATCTACTCAAAAAATAACATCTTCTTCTGTCTCTGCCACCAAATTATCACCACCGTCTTTTTCCTCGTCGTCTTCTAAACTTAATTTCTCGATTTCTTTGGCTTCAAAATGTGGATCTTTAAGCTCTGTTTCAATATCTTCTTCTTCCTGTTGTTGTTGTTGTTTTTCAGCTTCAGCCAATTTCTTTGCCTTCATC
The DNA here is from genome assembly GCA_030573755.1 of Starmera amethionina. NCBI lineage: Eukaryota > Fungi > Ascomycota > Saccharomycetes > Phaffomycetales > Phaffomycetaceae > Starmera > Starmera amethionina. The sequence goes on from JAJMDW010000001.1 coordinate 93,094, forward strand.
TCTGCATCTGCTTGGGCAACAGCAATCTGCTTCTTCTCCTGCACTTTCTTCAATCTATAAAACTCCTCTCTATCCAATTCATCCAATTCACTGTTAATATAAGCAATTGTATTTTCAGTTCTTGGAATAATAACATGTTCAATGGCATTAACTCTTCTATTAGTCACTTTGATCACTTCATCCAAGATAATGAAAGCAGTTTGTAAAGAAGCTAACTCAACCAACGTTTCAACTGCTTTAGAATAAACCATTTTGGCCTTTTGAACCTGTTGACCACCTCTACCTAACCCAGTCAATTTGAAATCATTGATACTTTCATCAACAAAACTCTCAAATTGTGGTAAATAAACACCACTAACGTTCTCCTGTTTAGCACGAACTTTGAAACGAGCATTCTTCACTGATTCTTGAATTTGATAACCAATGTTATCACCAGTGGCATAGGTGACTTCTGCTAATGAAAAAGACGCTGTTTGCATCACTCTCCCCATCTTTCTCTTAGCCTGGTAATTGTTAGTCTTTTCTCTCTCACTGATTCAATGACTTAACATACATCATCAATACGTTTCGTTATATCTCTAAAACGTTTGGTCAAAGCTTCGGATTTTCTTTTTAGTAAACTGTGACCTTGTTGAGCACCTTTCAACTTCCCCTTCATTAGACCTAAGGTCATTCTGGTGGGGAACACTGCTTCTCTATGATTGTTAATGTCTCTTTCTTGTAAACATAAACCAAAAATTAAGGGTCAACAGTCCATAACTCTGTCAATTTGAACGCCAATTGAACGTGGAAAAACCCCCCAAATTAAGAAAAAATACAAATTGTAAAGTGAAACTCACCTGTTGTTAGCTGACATTCTCGATGTTTTAAGCAGCAAATGAAAAGTTGTGTTGAATTTCGAGTTTTATTTCTCTCTAAAATCTAAAATCCAAAATTTCATGCTTTTTTTTTTCCCATACAAATTATCAAAATTATTTAAAAAAAATTTAATATTCTTAAAGAAAACAGAACCAAAATGGAGTTATCACCCACAGACATTGCTTATGAGCAGCAGTTGTTGAAAGACCCACACGATGTATCCAGCTGGATGAGATATTACTGGCACAAATCTTCACTCAGCGACAAAATTGCAGTGCTACAAAGAGCTTGTTATTTCCTAAGCAGATCTTATAAACTATGGATGTTGTATCTTACACATCTAGTGGAACTTTCAGAGAATGTATCATACACAGAAAACAAGCAGTGGTTTTATCATGTGAATTACGAGTTTGAAAAAGCATTATATATGATGAATAAATTCCCATTGATTTGGTTGAAATATTTACAATTCTTAATCACCCAACCAAATATCACTACAACAAGACGTGTTTTCAATGATTGTTTACGTACATTGCCAATAACTCAACATGGGTTAATTTGGCCTGTGATGCTGGAATTTGCTGATAAAATTGGTGGTATAACTGGTGGGAAAATTTATTCACGTTATTATAAATTTAATCCTAAAGAAATTGAATTAGTTATTGAGAAATTGGTGGAGTTTAAAAATTATGCTAGAGCTTGTGAATTGTATGAAATTATTTTGATTGATGACACATTTGTTTCAAGTTTAGGAAATTCCCCGTTACAATTATGGTTGAATTATATTGATTTATTCATTAAATGTGAGAAATATAACACTACTGATGACCTAGATAATTTGATTGCTAATGTCATGTCAAAATTTCCTGATCAAATTGCAGAGTTGTATTTAAAATTAATAACTTTTTATATCAAATCAAATAATTTTGAAAAAGTTTATGATATTTTTGAAGATTCTTTAAGTAAAATCACCACTATCAAAGATTTCACCATGATTTATGATTCATACACTGAATTTCAAGAATCTGCTATCAATAAAATTGTGCAAAATATAACTAAATTGGAAGATTCTGACAACTCCAATCAAGAAGAAATTGATGATTTAAATTTACAATTAGATTTAAATTTAAATAAATTTGAAAAAATAATTTCTAGACGTGAATTCTTACTTTCTGATGTTAAAATACGACAAAATCCAAATGATGTTGATCAATGGTTACAAAGAATTAATTTAATTGATAATGAAAACTTACAATTAAAATTAGAATTTTTTGTTAAAGCAATAACAACAATTAATCCTCTTCATGCAACAAAAAATTATCATCAATTATGGTTACATTATTCCAAAATTTATGAAGATAATGGTGATATCACCACTGCAAGAACTATCCTAGATAAAGCAATTAAAATGGAATTCAATTCAATTGATGAATTGGCTGAAATTTGGTTGAATTGGGCTGAATTAGAATTAAGACAAAATGATATTGAAACTGCTATTAAAATTTTGAAAATTGCTACAACTCCAACAACATCAAATCCTTCAGATGTGAATTATAATGATCCTAAAATTTCAAATCAATTGAAAATTTTTAAAAATGTTAAAATTTGGTCATTTTATTTAGATTTAATTGAAAGTTCTGGTGATTTACAAAAAACTTGTCAAGTTTATGAAGAAATTTTGAAATTAAAAATTGCAACTCCATTAATCATAATAAATTATGCAAATTTCTTAGAAGAAAATTCTAGATTTGAAGATTCTTTTAAAATTTATGAAAAAGGTTTACATATTTTTAATAATAAATTCCCAATTTGTTTTGAAATTTGGAATATTTATTTAAATAAAGCATTGAAAAGAAATTTAAATATTGAAAGAATAAGAGATTTATTTGATACTTGTTTAAATTCAATTCCAAATGAATATTTAAAACCAATAATTATTCTTTATTCTAATTTTGAAAAAGAAAAAGGTTCAATTAAAAAATCATTAAAAATTTTAAATGACTCTTTAATGAAAATCCCTAAAAATGATGATAAAATTGAAATTTTCAATTTATTAATTAATAACACAATTGAAAATTTCGGACTAATTGAAACAAGACCAATTTTTGAAAAAGCAATCAATTCATTACCATTAATACCATCATTAGAATTTATTTTAGATTTCGCTAAAATTGAATTAAAATTAAATGAATATCAAAGAGTTCGTGATTTATTAAAATATTCAGCATTATTAATTTCTCCTTCAAAATTTAAGAAATTATGGGAGTTTTATGAAAATTTTGAAATTAATCATGGGAATAAAGAGACTTTTAAAGAAATGTTAAGATTGAAAAGACAAGCTAATGATAAATTTCCAGACTATAGTGATAAAAATGATGCTGTTTTAGAAGGGTTTGTTAAAGCAAAAGATAATCCTGTTATTAATCAAAAAAAAATTGACAAGATTGAAACTAAGGATCAACCATTAAATCCTGATGAAATTGAATTAGACATTTAAAAAAGGGGGGGTTGTTTTTTTATTAACACTATTGTATAATACATAATCTAATTTTTTTTTTAAAAGTTTTTAGGACCATTTGAATCAACCCAATCTTGTGTAGACATATGAGACAATCTACTTAATGCTCTTGCAAATGCAAATTTTTCTTCATCTAATCCAAATAATTTTGAAGATTGTTTAGCAATTTGTTCACTAAACCCATGTTTTTTAATTAAGTCGTCATTTGAAGTATCAATTTTCTTTGATTGATTTTCTAGTTTTTCAGTTGAAAGTGGTAATAAACCATATCCATCATTAGTAATTTGTTCTGGTTCAACAAATAATTCTTGAAATGGTGCTGCCACAGTAACACATAATCTTCCATGATTATCATAAACTGCATCTAAAAATGTAATAAATCTACGAACTTGATCTCTTGAATTGATTGATAAATATGGGATATCTGTCACAATAAAAGAGTTGAAATGTGATGCTAATGATAAATAATCTGCTGCACTTAATGGTTGTCCACATAGTTCATTAAAAGTAAATTGTGCAACGTATGGAGGTGAACCTTTTGGAACAGTTAAGATTCTTCCCCAAATGGTTAATTCAATGTTATGTTCTTGTTTATGACCTTGACTGAAAAATTCATACCATTGTTTAACATGATTTTCTCTTGATAATTTACATAATTTTGAATTATAATCTTGATTTGGATCAGGATGATAATAAACTTTTGAAATTGGTTTTGGGATTCTTCTATAATCAGTTGGAGAATTAAGGAAAATCACTTCAGTACGTTCTTTAATTTTTTCAATACATGGAATAAAAGAATCACGTTGAACTCCATTAATATAAAGTCCATCTGGTGCTCTATTTGAAGTTGCAAATAACACTAATCCATATTCAGGTGATAAACAAGTCATCAACAATCTTCTTAATAACATTGCATCGGCAACATCAGTGACTTGAAACTCATCAAAGCATAAGATTGTTGATTTCTGACTGATTTCTGCTGCTAAGATTGGGATTGTGTCAAGATCTGGAGATCCATGTATTTGTTTCAATTCATGAGATCTTTTGTGTAAATTTTGCATGAATTGATGGAAATGCAATCTTCTTTTTGTTAAATGAGCAGGGATTGTACTATAAAATAGATCCATTAACATTGTCTTACCACATCCAACATCTCCATATAGATAAATACCCTTTGGGATCTTTGAATAATCCGAACTTGAAGAATGATTTTTGGCACCAAATATCGATTTAAATAATTTTGATACACCAGTTGCCGGTTTGAGATGAGCAGCATCTGGGATCTCGACATATGGAGGTTTGTAATCTGTTAGTTGTTCGTGCAATGTTCCTAATGAAGTGATAATACCTCTTTGGAACTGATCATCACGTAATTTCCCAATCTTCACTAGTCTGTTGTACTCGTTCAAAGGAGCGTTATTCAATGCCTGCAAAGACGTGTGGAATGCTCTGAGTGTGCTGCGTGTGGTGGTGGTGGTTATGCAGCGTAGTCTGATCATCTTTGTGGTCCCAAATATTGAGTGCCAGAATGATTTAATAGATCTCGATATTGATGAATTTTCAAGTGGAGTTTCATTCGGTATGTCATTTCTTTGTCAGTGGCAAATAATTTGTTTATTTTTGTTTAATTTGTTTATTTTATTGAATTATAAAAGAAGAGAAAAAGAGAAGAAGAGAAGCAATGGCTCAGTTGGAAGGCGTGTATCAATTTTTGTAATTTATTGGTGAATAACTAACCTTTATTTTTGCAGGTCTCAAGACGCTCAGTATCAATGAGAAACAGTTTGTTGATATCACAGATGTTTTAATTGCCAAATGCCAGCAGTTGAAGAACGACGTGGTGGTGAAGTCACCGCAGTTCTCGTTGTTTGAAGGCACACACGCGTTAGAAATGATGAACCCAAGGCTGGATTCCGGACTGATAGAATTGACTCAAGAAGAAGTTGATTATGATTGTACTAAACCACTGGAATTGGATCAAGTGTTGGCCATCAGTGATAGATTACTGAGATCTGTTTTTGCATGGATGAATAATAACTCTTTGTCTGTTACTGTGCTAAGTTGCAGATACATTGAACAAATGCTTGTGAATTATACACATAATATTATTGATGGAATTAAAAGTTCTCAATTCCATGATTCTCTTGATGTGGATATGAGTACTGCTAGTTTGGAGATGAAATTGACACATCAAGTATTGAGAAGTGTGTGTTTAGGTGTCTTGCATTTTGTTAGAGTAGCACTCAGTTTGGGACAAAGTGGTGTTATTAATGAAGAAGAAGACTTAAATACTCAAACCATGAATCTTGATATAATTTCATTGATTGATTCAACAGAGATTATAAATGAAATTCAAACAAGTATATCATTTCTAGCAAACAATTTCCCCAATTGTACTAAACAAACTGAGCTATTGATCAAAATTCTAGAGATTTTAAGAAATTTAATTGATTTACCATTTTTCTTATCAATTAAAATCCCAGTTAATGAGAATGGTAAAGGGATGAAATTTCAATCATTAATTGATGTGTTAGATGCAGGTGAATTTTTACATAATAATATTGAATATTTGAATGGATTAAAAGTCCCAAATGGATGTTTCAGTTTAGGTATTCAAAAAAGATTAGAAAATAGATCTCCAGTTAAAGATTTAATTGATAGCACTAAAGTTGAGGATTATGGTTCTTTAATGAAATTTACAAAAGGATTGATATCAATTTTTGAAATCTCTAAAAGATCTTCAAATGTATTACAATTGAAAAATTTTGTTAATTTTTTTGCAAACTCAAATCATCATGTTTTAATCCGTGCATTTTTCGCAATTTTTTTAATTAGAGATGATCAAAGTGTAATGGGAGAAGAAAAATTCCAAGATTTACTTGTGGCAGATTTAGAGAAAATTTCATGTTTAGATTGTGATATTTTATCAAAAGATAATTTAGTTATTTTAAACAAATTTAAAGAAATGCTAGAATTAATAACTGCGGTGAAATTTGAATGGTTTAATTCAATGACCCAAAATCCATGTCGTCAAAGACAACATTTATCAAGACTCATTGTTCAATTTGATCAATTACAAGCACAAATCGAACCATCAGAATTTGAAATTTTTCAAGTTTTCAAAACAAATGATTATTTGGAAAATAGTGATGGAGAAACTATACCAGCATTACCTGTTTCAACATGGATTTATTTGAATAAATTAGATGTGATGTTACAATTTGTTTTAAAAGGGTTTGAATTGGAAATTTATAAAAATTGGGAATTTGAAACTATGTATTGGTATTCAAATTATTTAATTGAAAATATCAATATGATATTGGATAGAATTATTCAATATAATGAATTTAAAGTTGGTAATATTAATTCAATGAATAAAAAATTGAAAAATAAAAAAGGTGAACAAAAGCAACGTTTTAAAGAAAAAATGCAATTTAAAATTGATAATATTTTACCTCAATTGTTAAGTAATATTGAAGAGATTAAAAGAATGAAGAAAATTTATTCAATTCATCAAGATATGAGTATATTACAAGTGTTGTATATTAATGAGGGGAAAAAATTTGGAAACAAGAAATTTAATGAACCAAATTTCCCATTTATTAAAAATGTGTCAATTTTATATGATATTAGAATGAAATCATTTGCAACTGTTGGAGTTCCTGTATTACCTAACTACAATGAACATCATGTTTATATCAAGATGCTAGTTAGTAAGAACAAGACTGGTGTTGTTAAACAAAGATTGGAGAAGAACTTACAAGATGTGTTGTTAGATATAGAGAATGGAGTTGATGAATTGAAGTTGAATAAGGAAGGATGGATTCAGTGGTATGAGGAGATTAAGCAGAGTTGTATTGGTTTAACTGGAGGTGTTGTTAGTGGTAAAACACATTGTTATTACCCAGTTGTTTGAATTGTATATAGATAGATATTCTTATAGAGTTTAGAATGAACATAATTGTTTAGGGTTTGTCATGTGACTTTTAGTAAATAATGTCTGGATGTTTTGTAAGCCTAAATAAAATGTGACTGTGAAATTGTATTGTAAAAATACCTAGTAACACCCGCACACCATTAACAACCCAAAACTTGCCAAACAAACAAAAATTTCAATTAATTTGCAAATGAAATATTATCAATTTGTATACATTTGCAACATAGACTCTATCGACATTTAACTGACAAAATGCCTCCAAAATTCGACCCAAGTGAAGTGAAATTCATCTACTTAAGAGCCACCGGTGGTGAAGTCGGTGCTTCTGCTGCTTTAGCTCCAAAAATTGGTCCTTTAGGTTTATCTCCAAAAAAAGTTGGTGAAGATATTGCTAAAGCCACTGCTAAATTCAAAGGTATCAGAGTTACTGTTCAATTAAGAATTCAAAACCGTCAAGCTGTTGCTTCTGTTGTTCCATCTGCTTCTTCTTTAGTCATCACTGCTTTGAAAGAACCACCAAGAGATCGTAAGAAGGAAAAAAATGTTAAACATAATGGTAACTTACAATTAGAAGATATCATTGAAGTTGCAAGACAAATGAGAGAAAAATCCTTTGGTAAAAACTTAGCATCTGTTACCAAAGAAATCTTAGGTACTGCTCAATCTGTTGGTTGTAGAGTTAACTACAAAAATCCACATGATATTATTGAAGCTATCAACGCTGGTGAAATTGAAATCCCAGAAAACTAAGTTAGATAGATTAATCTTGTATAATTAAATGGGGTTGTTTTTCATATAAACAAGTTGTAAAATATTATTTGGTTGGGAATTGAAATGAATTTGGCATGAATTTGAAATGAAATTGAATTGAATTGAATTGAATTGAATTAATGAAGAAAAAAAAAGAATTGAAATATATAGTTATATAACAGTTTGCTACACTCTGAAACTTGGTTGTTCTCCTATATCAAGTTTCTATTTTAAAGCAAACAAGAATAATGTGCACCTTACTCATCCATTTAATTTTTTTTTTCATAATTTCATGGATCCATTTTATTATTCACTTTTGCTTACATTTTTTGTTTTTATTTCATTCAATTCAATTCAATTCAATTTTTCATCATTCAATTCTTTATCAATTCATTCCCATTTCTCTCTTTAAATTAAATTTCGATGTACATAATTTCGTTTTAAAAAAAATCTATAAAAATTTTGAAAATTTCTAATATTTTTCAAAAACGTAAACAAAATTGCTGTTTCAACAAATAATAAAAACAAAGCAATGTCCGATTCAATAGGTATGCCTTTTGTATTCAGTCCATACCGAAAACAGTTTATTGACATTGACTATAATAACACTTTTTTTTTTAAGATAGAGTATTCGTTAAAGCCATATCAACAATTCGTGCACTTTCAACAAGATCAGGGTATGGACTCCCTAGACCTCCTTTAGAAAACAGAATTAAACTATATGGACTTTATAAACAAGCCACAGAGGGAGATGTTTCAGGAGTAATGGCTCGTCCTATGGGTAATACACCACAAGATTTAACTGCACAAAAAAGATGGGATGCTTGGAAACAACAAGAAGGTTTAAATAAAACTGAAGCTAAAAGAAAATACATTAGTTTTTTAATTGATACGATGAAAACTTATGCAAGTGGTACACATGACGCAAGAGAATTATTGGATGAATTGATATATCTATGGGATCAAATTAAAGATGTTTCATTTGAACATATAAATAATGAGGGAAGTTATATAAGTAGTGGTCATAGTGGGATAAACACTAGTTATTTTAATGGGATTGATAATTATTATAATAATAATAATGCGTCTAATGTTGGGAATTCCACTATGGGGATGTCAGAATATGATTTTGATGTTAGTATTAGAGATAAAAGAGATCGGGAATTAATGATTTTGAAAAAAGAAGTTAGTATTGCATTAAATAAAATTGATGAAATTAATGGTAAAAAAAATTCATTAAATTTTGATAATTATAGAAAAGACAATAATAATGAAACTAATGATAAAAAATTGATTAAAGTGATTGGTATAAAATTATTGAATTTAATGGCTAAATTTTGTAAAAAAATTGTGATAAATTTAATAATTTTATTAATCTTAATGAAATTCTGCAAGAAAAACACTAAAATATTAATTAATGGGAAATTATTACAACTATTGAATAAATTTAACTGGATTGAATTTAATTCATTGACAATTAATATTAATTAACTCATTTTATTTATTTATTTACTTGAATCTACCCAATGAATTAATATACAAATCTGTGTTCTTTTTTTTTTAATATATCCTTTTAATTTTGATAAAACCCATCATAAAATCATAAAAAACATTTGCAAAAAGTCTCAATTCTTCAAATTCTTCATCAAAACTTGATTCACATCAGCATAATCAATAACAACTCCTTTATCAGAACATTTTGCCTTAGTACGTAATTCAGAACATAACCCATCAATATCAATTTCTGCATATTTTGGATGTGATGTGATTCTATCCCAAATTTCTGAACATTTCATTAATCTTCCATCTCTTGACGGTACCACTTCTGAATCTAAATCTGCTTCTGTTTCATCTGGAACAACTACAAGTCTTTCATCAGGTACTGCTGCTGCTGCTGCTGCTGGTTGTTGTTGTTCTTCTTCTTTCTTGATTGGAGGGATTGATTCAACAATAGGAGATTTTCCTTGATTACCAAATAATCCAAATGGATCATAAATTGATTCTTCTGTTACTAAATTTTCTAAAGGATCAATTGTGTTGGTATTATTATTTGATTCATTCAAATCATCATTGAATAAATTGAAATTTTGATCAGTTGGAAATGCAAGTGATGGATCAAATGCTTGAAATGTATCATCGTTTAAAAATGATAATGGATCATTAGTATTTCTATAATCGGTGAAATTGTTATGAGCAGTATTGATATTATCGTTCTCGTTGTTGTTGTTGTTGTAAAAGCTTGGATTATTAGTTAATGGAGTTGACATTGATGACAAGTTTTTCTTTTGTTGAGGAATCGGATGATCTCTTGTACCACAAGCACTACCTAATTCAGAACAAAATTGAGATATACCTTCATCAAATTTATCATCAAATTTAAATTGATTAGTTAAATTTGTTGACTCAAGGGTATTAATTGTTGTATTTGAGTTATTTTGGAAAGTTGTTTTAACCTTATTAAACAGAGGTAAATCTTTTTGATCATCAGTGTTGTATAATTCAAATGGAGATGATTGGGAAGAACAAGTAGTTGAACCATCTGAAGATAATGCAGGGGCTTGAACATCATTAATATTTAAATTCAAATTATTAGAATTTGAGATTTGAGAATTGGAACTTTTACGACTTGACCATGGGAATTCAAATGCATATTTTTGTGTTCTACCTTCATTTGATAACGAGGTGTTTGAAGTATCATTTGATAACAAACTTTGAGGAGTAGAGACTTTAGAAGAATTAGTGTTTGCAGTATTGTCGATGTTGAAAGAAGTTTGGAACCCGTTGATGTTTGTAGATCCACTTGGTAACTGTGGTAAATTTAGTTCAGTGGCTAAATCTGCAACACCTCTATGTTTAGATAACTCATTCATTAAAGTCTGCACTTGTAATCTTAAAAACTCAGCTTCTGTATTTGCAGATTTCTTTTCATTTTCCAACTGATCAATACGTTCTTCTAGTTCTTTCATTTTCCGTTCTTTTCTCTCTCTAAAAGCCCTTTGTGCAGCTCTGTTTTGTGCAGTTCTCTTGTTTTTTGGTTCCGTGTCAATAGGTTTTCTACCTGGCTTATTCACCTTTTTGTTGTTATCCTCCTGTCTTTTGGGATTTTGAGATTCTGTGTCTGGTGATTCTGTGATGTATCGCTTGTTCTCGATAGATGTCATCGTGGTAACGTTTCTTGTCTACTTGTGCTTCACTTCCGTTCAGTCTAAAGGTCCAACTAGCTGGTGATTCAAAAGAAAAGAAAAGAAATTGCTGGAATTTGAATTTAATGGCTGTTTGAAACTTGATTAGAAATTCAATTTTCAAATTTTAAACGACTTTCGGTTGTAAAAAAAAAGTCGGAATTCAAAAACATCACGTGATTTGTCAGCTGTTTAATCACGTGATTTTGTAATAAAAATCATGTGATTAGTCATGTGACTATACTCAATTTTACTACCTAACTACAGTCATAAAAGTTATCATAATTTATAATTTCTTGTATTGTCACTTCTCTTTTATTTAAATGATCTAAATGAAGGTCTATTTGACTTATTTTCACTCAAGATGACAATGCTTCCATCACTTTCACATACTTCTTCTCGTTCCATACTCCACTATTTAACAAATACATACTCAATTTACCAACAATATCAACTATTTGTTCTGGTTTCAAATTACTTACAACCAATTCCACAATACTACCAACACTTGTGACTCTACTGTTTAAAAATGTCTCATAATATAAATATGCAAAAGATCCCATTAAAAATTGACAATCAATTCTATCAGTAATACCTCCATGACCTGGAATTGTATCACCAAAATCTTTAACTTGAAATGTTCTTTTCAATCCAGATGCAAAAAACCCACCAAATGGTGCCACTAATGATGCAAATGATGCTAGATTCAAAGCATGGAAATAAATAGGTTTAATGGTAAATTCTGTGAAATCTGGGAATTTACTTGAAATAATTGGAGGAACTGAATAAGTAACTTTAGTGAAAATTGGATTAATATCACAATTAATTTCTGACCATGAATGAATTTCAAAATCTTGTACGGGACAAATCATATAATTATAACTTGATAAGATTTTCGCTAATATAACTGCACTAATTGCTGTGAAAAACCATGCACCAACAAATCCTTCAACTGTTTTTTTAGGTGAAATTGCAATCAGTTGAGTTTTACCAAATGTAATCCCACATAAATATGCAAAAATATCATTTGTAACAACTAATAATGCTGGTAATAAAAACCAAATCATTCCATTGAAAATATTATTAATAATTAAATGAGCTTGGAAAACAACTAATAATAAAACCATATGTGTAATACATAATTGAGCAAATTGGAATTTATAATGGCCTTTTTGTAAAGTGGCAACAAAGAAAACAAATCCAAAAATGTATAAGAAATAACTAATAATTTTATGATTTGTTGCCAATGGCATTAACATTGAATATTCACTGAAAATTAAATGATTAAAATTTTGAATGAAAGATTCTCCATCAAGATAATAAATTGTGGTGAATAAAAAATACCAATTCAAAGATTTAGTTAATGGTAAATTTTTCTCTTTTGAACTTTGACTTGTAACACTAATACATTCTTTAAATGTTAAAATCTGACATGCTAAAATCAATAAAACAGTCCAAACATGACCCATTGAAATAATCATAATGAACCCAATCAACATAACTATCGTCCAGATAGATCTCACTATGAAATTCTGTTTCTTTTTCTCTCTTTCTGTATTGGCAACTTCATTTTTACTGATTGTTTGTTTTGATTCTTGTTCTGTGGAATCTTTGGCTTGTTTAGAAACCACGGTTTTCTTCTGTTTTTTAGGTGTCACCATTGCTCAATTATCTGTTCTGCAACTTCTTTAAACTCAACCTCCACTGGTAGTTTCCACAATGTAAGTAAAATAAATAAATAAATAAATAAAACTGTTGCTGATTCAATAAATTATAATGGAAAAAAAAAGATTACATACAGTTTTTTTTTTTTTTTCCCTTTATAAAAAATTTTACGCCTTTTTAGCATGTGGAAGAAAATCTTGATTTTTTTTTTGATAACGAAAAATTTATTTGACTTTCAGCCTTCAGGTATCCTACTATCTACAGCCTGAGATAATTTGAAGGAAAAAAAATAATTGAAGTTAAGTCGTTAATCGTTAATCGTGTGGTTTTGAAATTTGAAATTAATTGTAGGTTTTTGAGCAAAAATTGGAAGAAAATAATTCAACATTCACAAAATTGTCTAACGGTCTCTATAAACATCTGATTACTCCCATTATTATCATTCATGCTCTCAATCAATTCAATAGTTTGTTTTCCAAATTTCTTCAATATTTCCTCAGTATACTCAAAACTTTTAGTTTCTTCAATCAATTCTAAAGCTAATTGTTTAATCTGTAAATCTTCACTGCGTTGACGTAATAATCCCATCAATACATGTTTATCTCCGTTTTGTAAACTATGAATTATTGGGAAACTAAATTTCCCTTCACTTATATCTTCACAAAACCCTTTGTTTTTCTCTAAAATTGGTGATTTCAAATTAAGATAATCATCTTTGATCTGATAAATTATTCCCAATAAGTTAGCAAACTGTACCAACTTCTTTTCTTCTTCTTCTTTTTCTTTTTCTTTTTCTTTTCTGCTTCCATCTCTTGCCTGACTTTCATTTGGTAAAATTTCTCCACAAATCATCATCATTTTACAACTTAATCTAAACAACCCACCAGTTTTATTAACAACCATCTTTAAATATTCACTTTCATCAGGTACAATCAAATTATCCCTCCAATATAAATCTAAACCTTGTCCTCTATGTAAATTCAACAATTCTTCATTGAAAACATCCATTATTCCATTAAATTTCCGATCTAATTCAATTACTTTTTGTAATGCCTGGAAATACACGTAATTTGATGAATTAAAAGTATATGCCATCCCATAAATCAAATGTGCCGTTGGTTTACCACGTCTTAATCTTGAATTATCTTCAATATCATCAATTAATAAGCTTGCAGTATGAAGCATTTCAACAATTGATGATATTTCTAATAATATATCTTTTGATACATCAATTTTCAAACTGAATAGTTTAATTAATGAAGTTCGTAAGTTTTTACCTGGATTTTTCTTCAAGTAAGTGAATGGTGCTATTAGGATCTTAAAAAAAAAATAAAAAAAAAGTTAGTTATTCTTATTCACATTATTTATTCAAAGATTAGTTACCGATTCTTCTTCTTCTGTCCATGTTATATCAATTGGGATTGATTCTGTCATTTTCGACGTTTCGTTAATGAGTTTTGTTTGTTTAATAAGAAGGATATAATTAAAATGATTTTTAGTCTGATTGCGATTTTTTTTTTTTTTTATTTTTTTTTGTTATTTTAATATACAAGAAAATCAAAGTTTAGATCTACATACAAAATAATTGAATAATTAATGCATTTATGATTATTGATTTTTGTGGGATAAATTGGGTGGTTTCTGAAAAATTATAAAACCACCATGCTAAATAATAAAAATAAACTGATAAACCTGATAATGATAATAATAATGATGAAAAAAATATATATATATCCACCGAATAAAAATAAAAAATTGTAAAAAAAAATAACAAAAATATAAGAACAAACGGTTAAGAATAATAACTTCCAAAAACATTCCAGTGAAATTTAGAAAGTAAGGATAATCTTGCACAAACTGAATCAAACCCATCTTCCTCTTCTGAAGTGAAGGAAGCGTTATTACCATTATTATTAGATAAAGAACTTGATTGATTTGATGATGATGATAATAATGATGATGATGATGATGATGATGATGAGTTATTTGAATTCAACAAAGTAGTATTATTTAAATTTGAATCAATTCCAGTAATAGGTTTAATAAAATCCAAAGATTTATCCATTGAATTTAAACTCAAAATTTTTGTTTTAATATCATTGAAAATTTTTTTCTCCATTAATGAATAAACTTTTGAATTTGGTTGAGTTTGTTTAATTAACCAATTAAATGCAAATTCAACATTGGAATCATTTGGTAAATCTTGGGTTTCTGAACGTCTTGCTAATTGTAATGCAATTGAACCAATATTTCTTGTCCATTTAACATTACCATTATCATCAGTAATAATTGCCAAAATTTCTTTTTTCAAAATTTCAATTTTTGAACAACTAACCATTTTTTTTTTCAAATCAATTGAAAATTCAGAATTTTTATAAACTAATTGACGATATAAAGTTAAACATAATTCTAAACAAACAATTTGACGAACATTTGCTCTAAGAACAATTAATCTTGAATGATCAAATGCCAAAGAAGATGGGAATTCAGAAACCATATTTGAACAAGATAATAACGATAAAATGGCATCAATAGTTTGAATTTGTCCATCATTTTCTGATAATTTTGAATCAGTTGAATTTAAATTAAATTTTTTAAACCAATTAATTGAATCATCTAAATTTAATTTACAACGAGAAATCATTTGTTTGAAATAATCTTTTTCAAAATCAACAGCACTATTAATTAAAAAAGGTCTCATCATTCTAATTTGATGATTTGCAACATCTAATTTCATAGCTTCTAAAATGGTGAAAATCATTCTTAAACCTTCAACTAAAGATTTAATTGAATTTGATTCATAAGCAATATTAAATTTTTCCATCATTTCATCAACCCAAAAATCTCTCATTGGAGCACAATGAGATTTGAAAATTTCTGACAACCATTTAGCTAATGAAATAAAATCCATTGATTTAGTTTTCAATTGTTGAACAATTAATTCTAAATCCAGAGCATCAATAACTAAATTTTTATCCTTTGAAGGTAATAAACTGATTAAAATATCTTTTAAAGTTCTAAATAATAAAGGTAGTTTTGAAGTTGATTCATTGAAAACTTCAACATTATTATAAACTTGATTAATTTCAAATTCAATTGAATCCCAATATTTATCATAAACGATTTTTTTACGACGACCACGTTCACCATCAAGATTTGGTCTGAATTGTAATTGTGGATCAAATAAAATATCATGTCTTAATTGAGGATTTTTAAGGATTTCATTTAAATCAATTTCACGTAATGATTGAATATTAACAGGAGGGAGTTGTGGTGAGGTTGATTGATGGTGTGATTTTTTATTGATGTTGTTGTTGTTGTTGTTGTTGTTGTTATGATGACGATTATGATGATGTTTATGGTTGTGGTGATGAGTGTTTGGAAGAGTTAGAATGTTATTTGAAGATTGGAATTTTAAGTCAAAAGATGCAAAAGGTTTTTGATTGAAAAGAATGTTTGGTAAAGATCTTGAACGATACTTGCGGATTCTTCTATTTGAGATGCAAGAGGATGGGTTGATTAATGGGCATTGAATAGAGTTTGATGCGGAAGATGTGGATGCAGATGATGTAGGGGTTGTAGTGGCTGATGTAATAATGGAAGGGAGTTGTTGTGGGTCCACTGACGAAGTAGGAGAGTGGGCAGGCAACTGGTCCGCGTCGTGCAAGATGAATGAAGGATCTGAATCAGAGATCTCAGAGTTTGCTGTGGAAGTGTTGGTGGCAAAGGCAGCAACAGAAACAGCAGCTGCTGCTGCTGCTGCCGCAGAGATTGATGAGACTGAGACTGAAGCTGCAGTGAGTGAGACTGGGCATCCAGTGGTGGAAGTGACTTGGTTGGAGGAACCGGTGTGGTATGTGGTATTGGTAGTTGGGGTTGCTGTAGCTGGATCAGTTGTTGTTGTTGTTGTATTAGTAGTAGTATTAGTAGAAGTAGAAGTAGAAGTAGAAGTAGTAGAAACCGAAGAAGGGATGGTTATAGTGATGGAATGCTGCACTGGCGGTTGGGCCGTTGTTGAGACGGTGGATGTTGTTGAAGAGGTGGAGGACGCTGAGTCTAGCCTAGCGCGCTTCGGTTGCTGGTGCTGATGTGGTTGGGAGTCCTGTGTGGACCCTCTGTCTCTTTTAGCAGTGTCGAAAAAAGTGTTTGCAAAGATCTCAGCAGCAGGCAAGTCGTTGTTGTCGTTCATAGCTGCGGCTGTTTGTGGATAGCAGAGTGTTTTGTGTTTTGTGTTTATAAAAAGAAGTGTAGAGCAAGACGTAGCGCTGTGGTGGATTTCGAGTTGTATGAAAAAGTTGTGAGTGGGAACAGTTGGTTAAAAGCTGAAGAAATCTGATTTTTATGTGATTTTTTTTGAATCTCATTGAATTTTGAATTTCTGCTGCAAAAGAAAAGAAAGAAATTTTAAAATCTAAAAAGCAACAAAAAATGGTCAGCGCTTAGATAATAAGTCTTACATACAAAAATCTCACAGTACTGCTTTTCAAGCTATCTTGTACTCTATCCTGTCTATATACTGCTAATACGATATTCAATATCCACTCTTAGCTTCTCAAAACCTTATATCTCATAATTATCAATGACTAAAACAAACTAACTCAATCCAACTTGATTCTAACGGATTTAACTTGTGTATAGTTATCCAATGCTTCTGGTCCCATCTCTCTACCAAATCCAGATTGTTTATAACCCCCAAACGCAACTCTATGATCAAAATCATTATATGTATTGACCCAAACAGTACCTGATTTCAACTGCTTAGAAACTCTTAAAGCTCTTTGTAAATTATCGGTTTGAATACCTGCACCTAATCCAAATTCTGAATCATTAGCTAATCTAATAACTTCATCTTCTGTTTTAAATTTAGCAATTGTAACAACTGGTCCAAAAATTTCTTCTTTAACAATTCTAAAATCTTCTTTAACATCATAAAAAACTGTTGGTTTAATAAAATATCCTTTACCATTTAAAGGTTCTCCTCCAGTTAAGATTTTAGCTCCTTCTTCTTTACCTATTTTAATATAATCTAAAATTGTATCATATTGTTGTTTATTTGTAATTGCACCTTGGAAATTTGTTTCATCAAATGGATTACCAATTTTCAATTCATTTTCAATATATTCTTTAAATTGAACTAATAATTCATCATAAATTCCTTCTTGAACATAAATTCTTGAACCTGATGAACAAATTTGTCCTGCATTTTTAAAAATTCCATTAGCTAAATTTGGTAAAATTTTTTTAATTTCAACATCATCAAATACAATATTTGCAGATTTACCACCTAATTCTAATGTAACTTTTTTCAAATTTGATTTAGCTGCTTTAACCATAACATCTCTACCAATCCCTGTTGATCCAGTAAATGCAATTTTACTAATTTTAGGATGATTTAAAATCGCTTCACCACATGATCTACCTGATCCTGGTAAAATATTAACAACACCTGGTGGGAACCCTGCTTTTTTAATTAATGATGCAAAATATAATGCATTTAATGGAGTTGCACTGGCAGGTTTCAAAATAACAGTGTTACCTGTTGCAACAGCAGGACCAATTTTCCATGATAACATTAATAATGGGAAATTCCATGGAATAATTTGTCCACAAACTCCTAAAGGTTCTCTAATTGAGAAATTTGTATAATTATCACCTGTATTTATGGATCTTCCATCAATTTTATCAGTGAAACCGGCACATGATCTTAAATAGTCAATAACTAAACCAACATCACCACGAGCTAAATTTAAAGCTTTACCATTATCAAAAGTTTCAATTGATGCAATTAATTCTTTATCTTGTTCAATCAAATCTGCTAATTTTAATAAATAAGAACCACGTCTTTTAGGATCACCTTTACTCCAATCTTCATTGAATCTTTTTTCGGCAATTAATACTGCTTGATTAACATCTTCATTCGAAGCTGCAAAAACTTTTGTAACTGTTTCTCCAGTGATTGGAGTTTCAACATCGATTTGTTTATCAGTTTCATAAAACTCGTTATTAACGAAAATCCCTACTGGTTGTTCATAAGTAAAACCGTTTGGTAAAGTAATTGTAACTGGTTTTGCAGGTGTTCTATGGTTCATCATCATAGATAGAAATCTAAGTTGGGAACCAACTTTATTGCTAACCAATCTGCTGTTGAGTATTCTAAGCTGTGTACTTTGTTAGTTCTTTCTCTCTGCCATGGTGTTGTGCCATGTGGTAATACTCACCATTTTGACTGATGGGTGTTTTCTTCTTTGGGTGTTTAAAACTGAAGTAGAAATTAATTGACGGTGTTTAATTTTTTTATTCAATCACTGAGTCATCTTCTTCTTTACATATTAATAATTTGTAAATTCCTGTATCGGTGTGCTTACTGCTTATAACTTTTGTTATTCTAGAATAATCTTGGGGCACTGTCTACATAGGTGACTACAGTACTACAGTACTTACTATACTATTACTACTATAGTTATAATAAACAGTCATCAAGTGAGTAAGCTCTTACCTCCGTTTAACGTTATTAATAAAAATTAGTAAATCCCACTAATCCAGGGATTTCAACATAGTTAACACTACAAAATTCAAAATCAACTACCAGCTCATCGCCCACTTCCACAGGTAATTTTTTTTTTTTCATATTTATAAAAATTAATCAGACACAACACCAATACATAATTAGTAAACATTGCACAGTTGCAAGCTGGTGGTATATAAACTTGCAATATCTTCAATCTTGAATCAATTCTTCAATTTTTTTTACAATTAAACAATTAATCAATCAGACACAATGGTTTCCACTAGAACTATCCTTAAATTTTTCACAGCAATCTCTCAAGAAGAAGGTGTTGGTGCAAAAGTTAGAAGATCAATTGGTACAATGAAAATGCGTAATTTTACTCCATTTTTAATGTTGGATCATTTCAACGTTCAACCTCCTGCTGGGTTCCCAGATCATCCTCATCATGGTCAAGAAACTATCACCTATGTTTTAGAAGGTGCAGGTATGGCACATGAAGATTTCACTGGTTCAGTTGGTATTTTAATGCCAGGTGATTTACAATTCATGACTGCAGGTAAAGGTGTTGTTCATAGTGAAATCCCAGTTAGAAATAAAAACAATGATGCTTGTAATGGTATGCAATTATGGGTTGATTTACCAAAAGATTTAAAGAATTGTGAACCTCGTTATAGAGATTTAAAAGGTGGTGAAATTCCAATTGCTAAACCAAATGATTTGCTTAGTGTTAAAGTTATTAGTGGTGAAGCTTATGGTGTTAAATCTATTCAAGATTTAGCTTATACTCCAGTTGATTACTATCATTATACTATCAAACAAGGTGGTGAATTTATTCAAAAATTCCCATCAAATTTTAACGTTTTCTTATATTTAATTAATGGATCTTTAAAAATTGGTGATAAAGTTTTCAATCAATATGATACAATTTTTTTTAATAGAGATGGTGAACAAGTTGAAGGTTCAGTTCCAAAAGATTCAAAAAACCCAGCTGAATTTGTTTTAATTGGTGGTCAAGTTTTAGCACAACCAATTGTTCAACATGGTCCATTTGTTGAAACTTCAAAAGAAAAAATTTATGAAGTTTTCATGAATTATCAAGCTGGTATCAATGGGTTTGAAAGAGCTATTGGTTGGAATTCTAAAATCCGTGGTGGTGTTAAAGAAGAAGATGTTGTTAAAGCTGCTAAAGCTCATGATGAATTATGATTTATTTATTTATTTATTTATTTCTTTTGTTTCATTCCTTTTCTTTCTCCAATTTTTAATTTTATTTATTTCTATTTATTAATAAAGTGTGTATTTTAATACTATTTATGTTATTTAATATAAATATTGTAGCTTTAATTTTATTGCTAGATTTGATGTGAAAAGTTTCAATTTTAAACTTTTATGCCAAAGATGGTTTTTTTTTTTTTTGCTCTGAGAATTTGAGTCTTGAAATCTGAAAAAAAAATTTTTTTAAAAACTATGTAAATAGAATTCAGATCAATAATTGAACCATAAATGAGTACTAGAGTCACAAGATCCAGAACTAATGCAATCACAAATAAACAATCAATTCAAACACCAAGCCCAATAACGAAACAATCACATCAACATCAACATCAACATCAACATTCAACTTCAAATGATAATAAATCCATCGAATCAAAAAAAATTCTAAACTCAACTGAATTGAATAAGTTACTTAAGAAAAAAATTGAATCAAAATTATTAAAATTAAAACCAAAATTCAAATCAAATCCTTCTCATTTCAATAATAATCATGATGATGCATTATTAACTAAATTGAAATTAATCAATTCAATCATATCAAAAAGTTCTTCAATTAAAACAGATCCATTGATTCATGAACAATTAACACAATTAAATCAATATAATAAATTCAAAACCTTAAATATAATTGATTTGGAAACTTTAAACATTTTGCAAAAAAAAATTGATTTAAATGATTTAAAATTGATGGAAATTTTGAAAACAAAAAATAATGATGAATTTCTTTCATTTCATAACATATAGCATTTCACTATCATATAATACAAAAATTGAAGATTCTAAAACCATTCCCATGGTGGTTTAACAAAACAAACTCCATTAATTTTTGGAGCAACTTCACTTAAAAAATAAACTATATGACCAGCAAAATACCCAACTATTTCATATTTAAAATTAAATCTTGATTTAGTGGCATTCAATAAAAATGAAATTATTGGTAAATAAACCGCATTAATTTCAAAAAAACCTAATAATCTAACCATTTGATTCGCATTTTGTTTACTCCATGTATAAACCAAAGCATCCACAAGGAAATTCCCATATAATCCATACGTATTTATCTCTAATGTATAACTAATTCCAATTATTAATGAACAATTTAATAAAACAAACCAAAGATATTCTGAAATTTTATTAAACCTTTGTTCTAATTTACTTGAATATTGTGTTATATAATATAACAGTAGGATCAAATTTAAATCAAGTCCACCAAAACATGTGAAACAAGTAATCAATCTCCAAATTTCATAATTTTTAACAATTGAATTATAATTGAAAACTATTTGTGATATTGAAATCAATTTTGTGTCTATTGCAATTGAGGTGGCAATTACGGCAAGAGTCCATACTCGTGTCACTGGTGGGATGTCTGTTAGGATGTTCAGTGGGATTCTCTCCATCTTTGTTTCAATTCTGTCTTGTTTGTTTGATATTAATTTATAATGAATAATTATGTGTTAAAAACTGATATAATTTTTCACTTTATTTTTGGGGTTGAAAATTTACACATCGCGTTTTTCTAATTTTTTTTTTTTTGTTTATTGTTTATATTTTTATAACATAAAAGCAGAAAATGAGTGAAAGTGAGAGTGAAACAAGTCTGTTGGACGCTTTGAATTGCACGACAGAACAACTGATAAAATTGAATTCAGAAGGTGAATTAAAAAATGGACCAGTAGGTGTTAATAACAATAAAGTTAGAAGTATTCCTGCATATAAATTCGCGTCTTTAAAGAAACATTCAAGAAGTCAAAGTTTGAATGATGTGGTGTTGGATATCAAAAGTATACAGAATGCTTCTTCTACAAGAGAGATTTTGAATGGTGAATTGGAGGTTAAAGGGAGTCAAATAAGGTACTCCATTTATGACTCTAATAATTCAAATACTTTTAATGATAATGATAATGATAATGATGATGATAAGATACAAGATGTTACACAGGTAAAGAAAAGAATGCTGAGGTTTGGGCATCAAAGAGGTGGAAGTTTATCCAACTTTTTCAAATTTGGGGGATAAAATGTAACACTACACTTTTAATATTAAAAAATTAGATTATTATTATTATTAATATTAGATTAGAATTAATTAATGATATGAAATGATAAATGACACAATGGTGTAAAAATAACAATTAAATCTATCATGAAGTAATGTTATCAAAGGAAAGTCTAAAATTATATTTATTTACTCTCATGTTCAATAATCTCATGAGATTCTTTAACAGCAGATTCAACATCAAATCTACTTTGTTTTCTTTTCTTTGCCAGTATTTTAGATGCTTTAATATTGAATCCACCAGTTAATATCTGTTGAGTTTCTTCTAATTCTAAACCTGATAATTCTGGATAAATCAAATAAACAAAAACCCATGAAACTAGAGAAATTGCTGCAAATAATCCAAATGTTCCTGGTGGTGTAATATTTTGTAACATTGTTAAGAAAGTTGAAGAGATAACTAATGAACCAGCCCAATTGGTTGCTGTTGCATATGAAGTACCAATACCTCTAACTGATTGTGGGAACAATTCACTTTGTTGCCAAGGAACATTACCAATACCAATAGCATAAGTGGCAACATAAAGAATCATACCTGCAATAATTAATCCACTCCAACCTGAAATTTCATCATTTGGAACAACTGCTGATGAACCATCAAATTTAATATCCATATATTTAAAACCAATTAAGCATAAGATTAATGAAATGATCATACCTGGAATAGCTAATAATAAAATCAATCTTCTACCAACAAAATCAATAATGAAAAATGCAATAATTGTGAAAACAAAATTAGTACCTGCAACAATGATAGAAACAGCTGTTGAATTTTTGAAACCAACAGTTTCAAAAATTGTAGAACTAAAATACATTAAAGAGTTGAAACCAGTGAATTGTTGAATACCTTGTAAACCACATGCAATAATTAAAGCTCTAAAATTAGAAGGAACCATATGAACTTCTTTAATAGCATTGAAAGTTCTTTGCCAAATATTGTCACCTGGAATAGCGTTATTTAATCTTGATAATTCATCAACTTTATCTTGAATCAAATCTTCAGTGGCACCTACATGAGTTTTTCTTAAAACAGCACAAGCTTTTGATAAATTACCACGCATAATATAATAACGAGGAGTATCTGGTAACCAAATGAAAAATAAAAATTGTAAAACAGCAGGAATTAAACTTAACCCAACAAGGATTCTCCAACCATTATGAACATGAGTTAAACCAGCACCACATCCATAAGCAACAAGTTGACCACCAGTGATACAAAGACAATTAATAACGGTTAATCTTCCTCTAAATCTTGAAGGAGAAATCTCACTAATAAATAATGGAGAAAGTAAGGATCCAATACCAATACCAAAACCCATTACTAAACGACCAACAGCCATTTGCCAAAAATTATAAGCACTACATTGTAAAACAGCACCAATAACAAATAATAAATTTGAACTCATGATAACTGGTTTTCTACCGAAAAAATCAGCACTCAACCCAGCGAATATCGCTGTTATCAAAGCACCTAATGATGTAGCGGCAGTTATAAGCTCTTTTTGACCATTCGATAAAATCTTGTTATCTAAATCAGTGCCCATTGCGACTAAAGCAGATGAAATATAACCGGTATCATAACCAAACATAAAACCCGAGATGGATGAAACACACGTTAGTGCGATGATCAAAGGAGATGGTTTTGTGTTGTGGAATGTCATAAGGATAGAAGTGTCATCTTCATCGTTCATAGGTTTGATGGCAATATCTCTTTGTCTAGCATTGGTATTTGAAGCAGTAGTACTGGTGTTGTTTGTTGAGGAAGTTTCTGAGTCCTCTGCGGTAAAACCGCCAGAAACGCTGATGATGGTGTCCTTGATGTCCGTCATAGCGCTGTGTCTTTGTCTTTGTCTTTGTAAAGAAAGGAAGGAAGGGTGAACTTGTTGTTGTTGTTGATTGTTGTTGATAATTAATATTGATGAAATTTTATTATTAGAGGTTTAATAGGAGGCGCAGACCTGGGTATTTTATATGTGCAGGCAGCAGGAAAAGTAGAAAAAATGATGCAAATGTGGAGATTTCAGTTGTTTACAGTGAGATAACTTTTTACTCAGCAGTTTGATTTTATTCATATTAGTACCATTGTACTCCTGGTGCTATTGGGATCACAATGGTGTATGTCATATAGTGTTAACTGTACTGGACATAGTTGATAATTGGGGTTAAATACCAGAAAACTACGCCTCCACCGCCACAACACACCTTTTTTTCCTGCATGTGCAAACAGTAATAGAAACTGATAGAAAATGAAGACGAAAGATAAGTGGTTAAAAGTGGATAAAACTTAAAGCATGGAAACAGAAAGAAAAAATTCAGTTGTTGTGGAAGGTAGATGATTGGTTGGACTGAAACACACCTTACATACATACATACAGTTCCATAATACATTCACTATATGTACATACATTTTATTCTTTTTTATGGTTTAAATACAGGGTTTTTCAATTTTAATACATCATACGAGTGAGACTGTAACTTGTAAGTACTGGCCAATTCACTTATTTCTAGTCAACACAGCATTGGTTAAGAACTCCAATGCACTTCTAGAATCAGAGTCTGGTAAGACAGCACGCAGGTTACCCAATGCTTTATCACAATACTCATGTGCCATTTCTCTAGTTTGTCCCAATCCATCATATTTCATAACTTGTTCAATGGCATATTCAACATCTCCTTCATTCTTAAACTTACGTTTGATCAGTTCTCCCAATGCTGGATTGGCTTTCCATGCAAATAACACTGGTGCTGTAGCTAATCCCAATTTTAAATCTGCCATACCTGGTTTACCCAATTGTTGAGATGTTTGTGTATAATCCAATAAATCATCAACCATTTGGAAACATAATCCTAAATTTCTACCAAATTCATAACTATTATTAATAACTTCATCATTTGCTCCTGACAAAATTGCAACACTTCTACATGATTTCGATAATAATGCTGCTGTTTTCAAATATGTCTTATGAGTATAATATTCAAATGCTGCTTTAACGTTTTCTTCATGACTGATCCCGGCTTTAGGTTGTGCAACACTATATTCATGGATTTTAGTATCAATGACACCAGTTGGAACAGGAATAACTTTATTATCATCAATAACATTTTCATTTGGTTGGAAAACTGTGTTTTTCAATTGCATGAATTCAC
Organism: Starmera amethionina; assembly: GCA_030573755.1. Classification (NCBI taxonomy): domain Eukaryota; kingdom Fungi; phylum Ascomycota; class Saccharomycetes; order Phaffomycetales; family Phaffomycetaceae; genus Starmera; species Starmera amethionina. The sequence continues at coordinate 118,990 of JAJMDW010000001.1, forward strand.
CTTCCACTAAATTAGCAATTGCCGTGGATAATAATTCAATAACTTCTGGGTTCCTCAATCTTGAAATTGACACTGATGCTCGACCTAACAAAAAATCTCCAGCTAAAACTGCCATTTTATTATTAAATGCAATATTACCACTTGGTCTATTTCTTCTTGAATCGGAATTATCAATAACATCATCATGCAATAATGATGCTGTATGAATCATCTCAACAATCTCAGCAACACGTCTTTGTTTTGGTAAAATCCCTCTTTTATTATCAAATTCTGGTAATGATTCATGAGGTTTAGTTAATGGATCCAATATAATCTTTGGATTAATTCCATACAATATCTTCAAAGGAGAAATTGGTCCACCATTGATCTTACTATCTTCTAAAATTGAACTTAAAGATTTAGTACTTTCATAAACTGGTTGTTCAGGAATGTCATATCCATCAATTTTAATTCGATTTCTCTGGTCAATTGGGATCTCACTCAATGCACGACTTAATAACAAAACAATTAGAGGTCTAATTTTCTTCCCCTGACTCTCAAAATAATAAGCACTAACTCTATTCAACGTTGGATGTCCTGACCCAATTAATGACCCAATATTACTTGCTAATTGAGACATTTCATGGGAGACCAATGAGATTGGATCTTTTAAGATTTGAGTTGGTGTCACTAATCTTGCTGCTGCTTCTACTGCTGTGCTCCATGATGAGCTTAAACGAGTGAATCGAAGCATATTTTTTTTTTGTTTTTGTTTTATGAATGTTTAGTTGTGTGGTTTATATTTTATTCTTTTTTTGTTTTTTTAGTACATATGTACATATTTGGAAAATATTTTCGACACTAAATTTTTTTAATTTTAACAGCAAATTGTAAATCAAGTTTTGTTCAAGAAGGAAAGACTTGAACTCCATTAAAAGTACATTCATCAAAACAAATTGCTGCAATTTTTTTTTCGTTTTCTTTCCACCTAAACCCAGCAAATTCACACAAATTTGAAAAAAAAAAAAAATACAATTCATTACATTACATATAAACTATTAAGAAGAGTAAAGAATGAGTGATTGGATATCAAGTTTCCCGGGATCACAACAATTATTAAGCTTCACTAAAAGTCGTTTTGCTGCTATAATAAAAACTGGAGTAGTACCAAAACATATCGGATTTGTTATGGATGGTAATAGAAGATTTGCTAAAAAAAATCATATTGAATTAAAAGAAGGTCATAGTGCAGGTTTTGAAAGTTTAGCTAAAATTTTAGAGATATGTTATGATTGTGGAGTTGAAAGTTGTACAGTTTTTGCATTTTCAATTGAAAATTTTAAAAGAAGTAAATTTGAAATTGATTGGTTGATGGAATTGGCTAAAACTAGGTTTAGTCAAATAATTGAACAAGGAGAGTTATGTGAACAATATGGGATTAGAATTAAAGTATTGGGTGATGTTGATTTACTTCCCTCTGATGTATTAAAAGTTATGAAAAAAGCTGAAGAAGTCACCAAAAATAATAAAAGAGCTATATTAAATGTTTGTTTTCCATATACTTCAAGAAATGAAATGACACATTCAATTAAAAATGTGATTAAACGTGTGGCAAAAGGTGATTTACAAGTTGATGATATTAATGAAACAATAATTGACGAGAATTTATATACATTTGAAAGTTCATCATTAGATTTACTAATTAGAACAAGTGGAGTTACAAGATTAAGTGATTTTTTATTATGGCAAGTTGCTTCTGGTGGAGTCACTATTGAATTCTTGGATGTTTTATGGCCAGATTTGAATCATTGGCATATAATTTGGATATTAATAAAATTTGGTTTCAATGCAGCTTATTATAAGAAAAATAATTATAAATCTAATAATAATGTGATACAGAAGCAAGATTAATTGGAATCAATTAAAGTATGTTGTATATTATAGAATTTGAATAATAAAGGTGTTTTTTTTATTTTTATTTTTTATTTTTTATTAGCAGTTTGAGCTTTTTCAAATTCAGCTTTAAAATCATCAGCTTTTTCCTTGTTACCAAATCTAATAGCCAAAGTCAAAGCTTCAGGTTCACCTTCAGCAACATCTGCAGTGACGGTATAAACCCAAGATTTATCAGAACCAACATTTGGTTTCAATTCATAATCTGGTGAAATAAAATGATTTGCACAAACTTTTAAAGTTTTATCTCTTCTCATAAGTAAACGAACTTTTTTGGTTTCTTTATGTTGTAAGAATTTGACGTCACCAACACCTCTTTCTTTCCATTCATTTGATTCAGCATGGAATTTAAATAATTTAGCTCTAGTTTTAAATAAAACTTCTTCATTTTCTTCATTAGTTTTAACATCAACTTTTTCTAAAGTGACCAATGGTTCAAAATGGACGTCTGGGGATTCTGGGGCTTCTTCTTCGTCATCTTTAGATTCTTTGGTGTCTTCTTCTTCTTCTTTTTCTTTTTTAGATTCAGCATCTTCTTTTGATTCTTCTTTCTTTTTGGTGGCTCCACCGAACATGGAGAAGACGTTGGCGGTAGGCACAGCGGCTGAAGCTGGAGCTGGAGCAGATGTAGTTTCAGTGGCAGTAGCAGTAGCAGTGGTTGATTCAACTTTGGATTCTTCAGTAGACATTTTGCGATTGGTTGTTTCAATTGTTTTATGAATTATTTGAATCTTTGTTTTGAAATTTTCAATTGATGGAAAATCAAATATTTTTTTTTTCGAAGGAAAATTTTTGGAAGTTTTTTGAAATTTTGAAATTTTAACAAAAATTGAATTCCGAGGGTTATATTTGATTAGTACACAATTAAATAATAAGATTATTTTATAAATTATATAATCAAAAACTTCTCGGAATTCGATTTTTCACCAAAAATTTCAAAAATTTCAAAATTCCGGCCAAACAGTTGCTTTATTTTCTTTTGATTTCTGCCTTCTGGTGACGAAAGTTGAAATTGAAAATCAAATAGTTTGTAAATTGTGCCAAAGTGTTAATTTCCTTGTTTTAAGTTCTTTATTCAGTCTCAATTGATACAAAGCATGACAGAGAACAACAATTCAGTCAAGTTCAATCTCAATCTCTGTAACAATCCCGATCACAATCATTCAAGCAACAACAATAACAAAAATGATAATAATAACCCTACGCCACCTATATCAGCAAACAACATTCCAGAGAATCGTCATCAAAGAAGAATATCATCCACTGAAGACCCTCTAAGTCCATATTCTCAAGCAGAGGTCTATTATGGTCCTAAAACCGATTTAAGCAAGGCAAAACCAAATTCAAAATTAGGTAGAACAAGAACTTATAGTGTTGCAGCTTTTAAACAAGATAAATTAAATGCTTTTAAAAGTGAAGTTTCAAATGCAATTAGAAGAAGAGGTTCTCAAGATGAAGTTGGTTTTAGACGTCAATTCAAAAATTTAGGTTTCAGAAATTTATCTCATACAAATAGTATTCCAAATGATGATGTTTTCAGTTCTGATACTAAATTTTTCATACCAAACGTTGATGAAACTTTAAATAAAATTTTAGAAGCTGAAGATACTGATAAAAATCATCAAATTACAATTGAAGATAAAGGCCCAAAATCAGTTAGATTAGGAACATGGAATTCAAATGGATATAAAAAAATTGAAATTAGAGGTAATTATATGGTTTCTAATTTATTACAAGAATTAACCATTGCAAAATCATTAGGAAGAAATCAAATTGTTTTAGATGAATCAAGATTAAATGAAAATCCTGTTCATAGGTTGAAAAGATTAATTAATGAACAATTTTGGAATAATTTAACAAGAAGAATTGATTCTTCAAATATTTTAATTTTTGCTAAAGATGATAAAATTATTTCAAATCCAAGAATTTATATTCCTCCTAATTGTCCTGATCAATATGAATTTTATTCTAAAATTTCTCAATCCCATCCAGATTTAAATTTCGATGTTGAATATTTACCTGAATGTATTACAGCAGAATATATTAAATCAATCAATGATAAACCTGGATTATTAGCATTAGCTATGCAAAAAATTAAAGATCCTTTCACTAATGAAGAAACTTTGGCTAGTTATCCTTATGTTGTACCAGGTGGTAGGTTTAATGAAATGTATGGATGGGATTCATATATGATTACATTGGGGTTATTAATTAGTAAAAGATTAGATTTATCAAGAGGTTTGATTGAACATTTTATATTTGAAATTAATCATTATGGGAAAGTTTTAAATGCAAATAGAAGTTATTATTTAGGAAGATCTCAACCTCCATTTTTAACTGATATGAGTTTAAGAATTATTGAATATAAATTAAATGAAAAAAGAAAGGAAGATGATTTAATTAATATTGATGATTATATTGATTTAAGTAATGAAAATATTTTAAGTGAGAAAAATTTAAATATTGAAAATATTAAAAATTTAGATGAAGATACATTTGATTTATTAAAAAGATCAACACAAGCTGCAATTAAAGAATATAAAACTTTATGGTGTTCTAAACCAAGACTTGATTCTAAGACAGGATTATCATGTTATCATCCAACAGGAATTGGTATTCCACCAGAAACAGAACCAAAACATTTTGATCCAATTTTATCACCATATGCATTAAAATATGATATTTCAATTGAAGAATTTAGAAAAAGATATAATGATGGTATTATTAAAGAACCAATTTTAGATGAATATTTTGCTAATGATAGGGCAGTTAGAGAAAGTGGTCATGATACAACATATAGATTAGATGGAGTTTGTCAAAATTTAGCCACAGTTGATTTAAATTCTTTATTATTTAAATATGAAAAAGATTTGGCTTTCATTATTAAAACTTGGTTTGATGATAAATTTGAATATTTTGATGATTATACAAATTGTACAAATGTTGAGACAAGTTCAGATTGGGAAAAGAAAGCTGTTAAAAGAAGTGATGCAATGAATTTATATTTATGGAATGAATCAGAAGGAATGTATTTTGATTATAATATTAAAAGTGAAATTCAATCAACTTATGAAAGTGCCACTACATTTTGGCCTCTTTGGTGTAAACAAAGTTCACCAGAACAAGCATTTAAATTAACCAAATCAGTTAAGAAATTTGAAGAATTAGGTGGATTGGCAGCTGGTACGAAAAAATCAAGAGGAGAAATCACATTGGAAAGACCAAATCGACAATGGGATTATCCATATGGATGGGCACCTCAACAGATTTTAGCATGGAAAGGATTTGTTAATTATGGATATATTGAACTTACTAGAAGATTAAGTTATAGATGGTTATATTTGATGACAAAAGCGTTTGTTGATTATAATGGGATAGTTGTTGAGAAATATGATGTTACTAGGGCTACTGATCCACATAGAGTTGATGCTGAATATGGTAACCAAGGGGCGGATTTCAAAGGAGTTGCTAAAGAAGGGTTTGGATGGGTTAATGCCAGTTATTTAGTTGGATTGAAATATTTACCTCAACATGCAATCAGGGCTTTGGGGACATGTACACCACCAGGGATTTTTCTAAGTAATGTCAATGGGAAAGATTATGGGTTGGAATGTTCTGGAGTTGTTTGTACAGAAGAAGAGGTGTTGGAGAATAGACAAGATAAAGGAGAGATTATTTATCTGCCGGATGAAAAGGAGGTTTAGTTTAGTTGGATATAATTACTTATATATGAATAATAAAGAAGTAAACGTCTAATTATAGGTTCTATTTTAAATGTATATCAATAGCTGCTTTAACTATTAAATGAATCTTGATTAATATATTATAGTTTAAAATATAAAAATTTGTGGCGTATTAATAAATTGGTTAGGATAAGAATTATTTTTATGTAGATAAACTTGAAATTTTATATAATTGTAGTTACCCTGACCGCAAACTGCACAAGAATTTCCAACATCAAAATTACCAGCCACGCGTCAGGTTTTTTCCTTAAAGAGTAATTACTACTGAAGCACAACGTCTATTCTGAGTCTACGTATATTACTACACACTGAGCCGGTAGTACAACTGTATACCAAGTGGACAACATTGAACACTATAAATAGCAAACACGTACATACCACATACCACAGAATAAATAAACAAATAAACAAACAGAATTCAGATCAACGTATTGCCCTAATCAAGACACCTCAACCTGCCTGCAGCCTGCTGATCCATGTGCCAAAATTAAAATTTAAAACCTAATCTAAATTCTAAGTTCTAATAATAGTAAAAAAAATCGAGAAAACCAGCATTTAATGCTCTCTTCTGCTCTCTTATTGGCTCGTAAATTATGATTAACGCGTCTCTTTACCTGTAAACATCATTTCTTAACTACATTATACATATGTAATTTTTTTTTTTTTTTTTTTTACAGCTAAAACATCAATGCAACATGAAATAAATCATAAAACTAAAATTAATTTTAGCCAGATATGAGAGCTTAATTCTCGTTTCTCGTTTCAGTTTCAGTTTCAGTGTAACTTTCCAAACTATATAAACATCCCTTCCTCTCTCTCTTTTATGTAAAACACTAATATTACAGCAACTTAGTAGTATTATTATTACTACTATCTGTATTATATATTATATTCTACTGGGGTCTATCAAAACATACAAACTACTACTACCAGATAATAAGTGAGGATGCTACTACAATCCATACTATTCTCCCTTATATCCTTCCTCTCCTTACTGGCAACACCAACATTTGCCTTACCAATCTCACAATCAAACCCAAAAAATGTTTACAGTTCAATCAAATTTAATAAAAGATCTTTAAAAACAGGTGAAAGAACTCATGATTATGATCATGATGATAAAATTCGTGGTGTTAATTTAGGTGGTTGGTTAGTTTTAGAACCATACATGACTCCATCTTTATTTGAAGTTTTTGAAGAAAATGGAGGAGGTGAAATCCCTGTTGATGAATATCATTATACTAAATTTTTAGGTAAAGACCTTGCCAAACAAAGATTAGAAAGTCATTGGTCTAGTTTTATTGTGGAGGATGATATTAAAAGTATTGCAGCTTTAGGTTTAAATTTTGTTAGAATCCCAATTGGTTATTGGGCTTTTAAAACTAGAGATGATGATCCATTTGTTTCAGGTGCAGAAACTTACTTGGATTTAGCTTTGGAATGGTGTAGAAAATATAATTTAAAAGCTTGGGTTGATTTACATGGTGCTCCAGGTTCTCAAAATGGATTTGATAATTCAGGTGAAAGAGATTCTTATGATTTTCAAAATGATGAAAATATTGAATTAACTTTAGAAATTTTAAATTATATTTTTAATAAATATGGTGAAGAAGATTATGAAGATGTTATTATTGGAATTGAAATTTTAAATGAACCTTTAGGATCTGTTTTAGATATGGATAAATTGATGAGTTTTTATTCAACTAGTTATTCAAAATTACGTGAAAACAATAGAGTTCAAAATTTAATTATTCATGATGCTTTTAAAGATTATAGTTATTTTAATGATAAATTTACTCTTAATGAAGGATATTGGAATGTTGTTGTTGATCATCATCATTATCAAGTTTTCTCAACACCAGAATTATTAAGATCAATTGATGAACATGTTGCAGTTGCATGTTCATGGGGTGAAGATTCAGAGAAAGATGCACATTGGAATGTTGCTGGTGAATGGAGTGCAGCATTAACAGATTGTGCTAAATGGTTGAATGGTGTTTATAGAGGTGCACGTTGGGATCAAACTTTTACATCAAGTCCAACTGATAATGTTTATTATCATGGATCATGTGAAAATGTTCAAAATTTTGAATTATGGACTGATGAACAAAAAATTAATTATAGACGTTATATTGAAGCTCAATTAGATTCTTTTGAAAAAAGAGGTGGTTGGATATTTTGGAGTTGGAAAACTGAAAATACTTTAGAATGGGATTTACAAAAATTAGTTTATTATAAAATTTTCCCATCTCCATTAAATGAAAGATTATATCCAGGTCAATGTGATTGAGAACCTCTTTGAGCCTATCTGAGCTTCAATGAATAAATTTTTATGACATTTTTTATACAATTTTTATTTTTATTTTTAATTTGATATGTTTTATTATTTCCCCTTTCCCAAATTATTCCAAGAATCCAATGTAAATACAAACTTCCTTTCCAAATTAACTCAAATAATCTGAGGACTTCCGACTGAATATCTCGCTTTAAAACTCTCTATTAAAATTAAACGAGATTCGAGAAACTTCTTAAAAATTTTTGTCATATAATAAAAAAAAAAAAAAAAAAATATTTACTTTTCCTAAAAAGGAAATAAACCATTTGATTTAAATGGGAAATTCGGTAATTTAAATTATTAAATCTTTTCAAATTTATAAAAATATTTGAATCTTTTGATCCAACAGATCGATACAACAGCAACAATTAAAACAACAGCAGAGCAAGAAAAAAAATGATCAATACATTACATTGGATACATAAACTATCACAATATTTTGATATTTCATATGATTTAAATGATTTTTTAAATTATTCAATTTTATTAATAATTTTAATGATTATAAGTTTTATAATTATTGGATTTGCTACAATGTGTTTTATTTTAATACGGATAGATAAACAAATATCGGAAAAGTCAATAGTTTAATTTCTTTCCAACTGGAATGAATTTGAAAGTTATGAAGTTATGAACCATATTAATGATACCACTTTTATGCTATGCTATGCTACACACCAGGGTGTTTTTTCTATATATCTTAGATATTGGACCCAAAATAAAAAATGCTAATGATTTATGATGCAGATGTAGATGTTAATAAAAATTTTGAATTCCATTTTTCATTTGTTTCAATAGCAATTTTTAAATTTTCTTCTAAAATTTGAATTTTTTTTTGATAATTTAATAAATTTGAATTGTTATCAATAAATTTTTCAAAATTTAATAAAAATTCAAATTCATTAATAATTTTTATTTCATTTGATATGTTTGTATTTATAAATTGATTATATTTTTGAATTAAATTATTATTATTATTATTATTATTATTAGCAGTAGTAGTAGTAGTTTCAGAATCTGATATTATAAATTCAATGAAATTTAACAATTGTGACAGTTTTTTATTTGATTGGTTTGATTGATTAATCAAATGTTGTAAATTATTCATTAATTTATTCATTTCATCAGTCATTATATTATTTAATAGTTCATTATTATTATTATTATTATTTGGTGGAATTAATACCGGTTTCTTAAATTTAATTAATTTATTTGATAATTTATTAATTTCAATTAATTTTTTTTTAATTTCAATATCATTTTTCAATTTAATTGAGTTATTTATTGATTTTTCAAATGAAATTAATTTATCTTTATTTAAACTTTCTAATTTTAAATTTTTAATTTGAATTTGATACATTTTAATTTTATTTTCAAGATTAATATTTTTATTAATTAAATTGTTAATTTTATCATTTAATTGATTTATTTGTTTAATTGATTTTTTATTTTGTAAATGTTGAATTTTATAATCATTTGATAATGATTGTTTATCAATTTTTAATTTATCATTTTCTGTAAGTAAAGAATATAAAATATTGATGATATTTTTATCATTATTGAAATCTTTCTCTTTATCTTGTTGATTGTTTTGATTTAATGAATTAAATTTGAGTGAAGTTGTATCTGAATCAAAATATCCTTTTGCAAAAAGCATTGAATTGACTAAATCCGCAGCTGATTGTAAGTCCTGTTGTTGTTGTTGTTGTTGTTGTTGTTGATCCATCTTTCTGGTGTATTTTGTATTCTATTCTATTGAACTGAGTTGTTGATTGATATTTTAAAAGTAAACAAATAAAATTTCTATATTTGAAAAAAAAAAAAAGATCAAAAAAAAGTGATTACATAATCAAACAATACACTACAATTAACTTAAAGCACTTGCAAACTGCTAGAAATAGAATAGTCGATATTCATTTATTTCATCGTGGAATATGTATCATCAGGTTTATAGTTTTTTTTTTTTAATATTTTTATTATATTTGTGCAAAGTTCAATGATGAGCTTCTTCATGGATGTCTTCTAAAACAAACCATTCAGCAGTGGTATCTTCAGCAGCAGTAGAAGTAGCAGAAGCAGAAGATTCAACTTCAACTGGTTGTTGAGCGTATTCTCCTAGTTGAGTGGCAGCATCAGCTTCTAAACCTGGAACAGCTGGGGCAATTGGAGCAGTCCATGGTTTAACAGAACCTTCAGCATCTTTTGCAGTTAGAGCAACAGGTTTGAATTGTTTTAGTTCTCTGATGTAAAGATCTTGGATGGAGTTTCTTGTTGATGCAGAGACAGAGAATTGTCTTGTTTGTGTTGCGAGTCTTGCTGATAGTCTAAACATCCTGTTTGTCTTTAAGTAAGTTCTTTTTTTTTTTGTTTGATGAAAGGGGTGGAAATGTTGATTTTTTTCCTCAAATTTTTTGAATTTTGAAGAATATTAAAAAGTTTTTCATTGGGTGGAAAAGGGAGGGTTATACATTTTATTTTATTCTGTTCTATTACTACTACTATTATAAGTTATAACTACTATTAGCAGAAGAACAGAAGAACAGAATAATAGAAGAAAAGAAAAGAAGAATGCCTAGATTCTACTGCGACTACTGCAATTCATACCTAACACACGACGCAACAAGTGTGCGTAAAAGTCATCTTAGTGGGAAGAACCACGTTAAACTAGTTTGCGATTACTATGAACAGAAAGCAAGAGAGAGTGGGCTATGGGACAGTGTGAATGGGAATGGGACAGTGGGAGTTCAAATGAATGTGTCGTTGTTATATAAAGGAATACCTGGGGGATCGTCTACTACTTCGTCTACTACTTCCACCTCATCTACTACTACTATCAATAATAGCAGTGGTAGTAAACTTCCACCTCCTCCTACATTAAATGGATTTCCTGCTGCTCCTGTTTCTGTTGTGAGGTATTAATTTTTGGCTATTATGAAGAACTAGTGTTTATTACTTATTACTTGTAACTTATTACTTGTAACTTATTACTTGTAACTTGTAAGTTATTACTTGTAACTTGTAGTTGTAGTTGTAGTTGTAAAGTTGTAGGTATAAACTGACTAAGAAATTACATATTTGTTTTCAGGATCAAAAAAATTCGATCAATTTCTAAATTTGCTTTCTTTTCAAAACAAAAAAATTTTCAGTGGCGAAAAAAAAAAAGATTCGTCTGTTGTTTATTTTATTTTATTTATTTCAATTCCCACTTCTTTTTAGTAGAAACAACAAAAGAAAGAAACAACAACAACACATAAAAAGATGGCTCAAGAAGTTCCTACTTTTAAATTGGTCCTTGTCGGGGACGGTGGTACCGGTAAAACCACTTTTGTCAAACGTCATTTAACTGGTGAATTCGAAAAAAAATATATCGCCACTTTAGGTGTTGAAGTTCATCCTTTAGGTTTCTTCACAAACTATGGTGAAATCAAATTCGATGTTTGGGATACTGCAGGTCAAGAGAAATTCGGTGGTCTTAGAGACGGTTACTACATCAATGGTCAATGTGGTATCATCATGTTCGATGTTACTTCAAGAATCACCTATAAAAACGTCCCAAACTGGCACAGAGATTTAGTTCGTGTTTGTGAAAACATCCCAATTGTCTTATGTGGTAACAAAGTCGATGTTAAAGAAAGAAAAGTTAAAGCTAAAACTATCACTTTCCATAGAAAGAAAAATCTACAATATTATGATATATCTGCTAAATCAAATTACAATTTTGAAAAACCATTCTTATGGTTAGCAAGAAAATTGGTTGGTAATCCTCAATTAGAATTTGTTGCTTCTCCAGCTTTAGCTCCACCTGAAGTTCAAGTCGATGCTAATTTGATGCAACAATACCAACAAGAAATGGATCAAGCCACTGCTTTACCTTTACCTGATGAAGATGATGCTGATTTATAAGCTTGTTGATCTTTATTAAGTTTATATATATATCATCAAGTTTTTCTAAGGAGGGAAACAAATAAGATAAAAAATAATAAATTCAACCCATTTTTTAAACGATTTTGTTATATATATAATGTAGTTCAAGTATATTCAATCTCATTCATTCTGTTATAAGACAAACTGATTCAAATATTCTGATTTATGTATCAAAAATCAGAATTTTTTAAATTTTTAAATTTCAAAAAAAAATCAAAAATAACACGAATTAAAAACAATTAAACATAAATCAATAATCAATACATAGAAAGAAAAACCAAATCTCAAAAAATGTCACTACTAGACTACAACCCAACAAACAAGTCAATATCAACATCATCAACAGACCCAAACATCACTGAAGAAACACAACAATTAAACAGATTAATCAAAGATCTAATCAACATTCCAACAGAAATCCCAGAATCAACAGAACCTTCTAAAACAATGATCCCAATGATTAAAAAATTAATTACAACAAGTATTGAATGTCTTAAATCAAAAAAATTTAATGATGCAATTAAAAATTTGAATTTAGCTTTAGAATTCTCAAATAGAAGAGCTAAATGGGAATCTTTTGGTGTTCAATTACAAGAAGTTCAACAAATTTTACATATAAGAGCAGATGCTTTTTTCCTAAACAAACAATATTTAGATGCTTATAATGATTTAGATATATTAATTTCAACTCAAGCTTGTTCACCAGAAAATTTCTTAAGAAAGGCAACTTGTTTAATTTATTTAACTAGATTAAATGAGGCAAAAGTTGAATTAGAAAGAGGTTTATGTTTTAAAGATGATGAAAGATTGAAAAAACAGTTGGATGTTGTTAATAAAGCTATTGATGTTGAAAATGGTGATGCTTGATGAGGTTTTTTCATTTTTATTTTATTCTTTTGGTTTAAAATTGGTCAATTTTTTATACTATTTTGTTCAAATGAGGAAATTAAATGAAAAGAAAATAAAATCTAGTTTTAGACCTGTTTGAAATGAGTTTTTTTTTTGTATAATAAAATTCAATTCTTTAATTAAATATTAAAAGTTGAAATGAAATGAAAAATTATCTAATAAATTACGTAATTTCAAGATTGCAATTTTTTTTTTTTATTCATGTAAATAAACCCAAAAAAAAAAAAAAATTTAATCAATCCAATCTCTTTCTCAGTTCAGTTGATAGAAGATTTAGATTAAAAACAAAAGAGAATAGAGAAAAATGGCAAACAAGTCAAAACTTAAATCAAAATCAAAATCATCATCAACTACATCACCAATTTTTTCTAAAATAAACAAACTAGTGTTACAACTATTAGAAGAAAAAACTAAAGAAAATAATAAAAAAAATCCAAATGGTGATTCATTTGCAAATATTGCATTTGTTAAAGATTTAAGGTACAGTGAAGCTTTTAATTATATAAATCAACGAGATTTATCTTTACAACGTCAAAAAAAAATTTTAATTGAATCAACTTTACAACAAGTTTTAAATAATTTATTACAAGAAGAAGCCGAGGAATTTAATGAATTTAATAATGCTCATCATTTAAATATGAATGATGATTTGGTTGATGAAAATGAAGTTTTAAAAAATGGAGATTTAAGTGATTTTGAAAATTTAGATAATGATGAATTGATGATTGTTAAAGATGATAATTCTTTAAATAAAAGTGTTGTTGGTTTATGGAATTTAAATAAAGATCAACAACAACAACAACAACAACAAAATGAAGAAGTAACAGAAGAATTAAAAGAACCTGAATTGAAAAAAAAAAGATCAAAAGATTCGAAATCTTCATCTTCTAAAAAACAAAAATTAGGAAAAGATAGATCTCCTCCAACTTCTTCATTATCTCAATTAGGTGGGATGGATGATGTTATTAATCAATTATTAGAATTAATTGGTATGCCAATCTTACACACTGAAATTTATCAAACTTTAGGTATTGAACCTCCAAGAGGTGTGTTATTACATGGACCTCCAGGTTGTGGTAAAACAACAATTGCTAATGCATTAGCTGGTGATTTAAAAGTCCCTTTCATTTCAATTTCTGCTCCATCTGTTGTTAGTGGGATGTCTGGAGAAAGTGAAAAAAAATTAAGAGAAATTTTTGATGAAGCTAAAAATTTAGCTCCATGTTTAATTTTTTTCGATGAAATTGATGCAATTACTCCTAAAAGAGAAGGTGCTCAAAGAGAAATGGAAAGAAGAATTGTAGCTCAAATGTTGACTTGTATTGATGAATTAAGTTTGGATAAAACTGGTGGGAAACCAGTGATAATTATTGGTGCAACTAATAGACCTGATTCTTTAGATCCTGCATTAAGAAGAGCTGGTAGATTTGATAGAGAAATTTGTCTTAATGTTCCAAATGAAATTTCAAGATTTAATATTTTGAAAAAAATGACTGAAAATTTAAAAATTGATGGTGATTTAAATTTTAATCAATTGGCTAAAATGACTCCAGGTTATGTTGGTGCTGATTTAAAAGCTTTAACTACTGCAGCTGGAACTTGTGCAATTCAAAGAATTTTTAATAATTTATTAACAATTGATCCAGATTTAAATGTTGAAGAGATTGGAATTCAAGATTTATCAATTACCTCTACAACAACAACATCATCATCATCAATCATTCAAAAATTTTTAAATAAACATCCAGATCCATTAACTAAAGAACAATTATCTCCATTATCAATCATTTTCCAAGATTTCTTAACAGCATTACCTACAATTCAACCAACTTCTAAAAGAGAAGGTTTTGCCACAGTACCAGATGTTACATGGGATAATGTTGGTGCATTATCAAATATTAGAATTGAATTAAATATGGCAATTGTACAACCAATTAAAAACCCCAAAATTTTTGAAAAAGTTGGTATTCATGCTCCTTCTGGTGTATTAATGTGGGGACCACCAGGTTGTGGTAAAACATTGTTAGCAAAAGCTGTTGCAAATGAATCAAAGGCAAATTTTATTTCAATTAAAGGTCCTGAATTATTAAATAAATATGTTGGTGAAAGTGAAAAGGCAATTAGACAAGTTTTCACTAGAGCTAGGGCATCAGTACCATGTGTTATATTTTTCGATGAATTAGATGCATTAGTACCAAGAAGAGATTCAACATTAAGTGAAAGTTCTTCAAGAGTTGTTAATACATTATTGACTGAATTAGATGGATTAAATGATAGAAATGGGATTTTTGTTATTGGTGCAACAAATAGACCTGATATGATTGATCCTGCAATGTTAAGACCTGGAAGATTGGATAAAACTTTATATATTGAATTACCAAATGCATTAGAAAGATTGGAAATTTTGAAAACAGTAATTAAAGTTAATAAAACTCCAATTGATAATGATATTGATTTAGAAAAAATTGCTAATGATTATAGATGCAGGAATTTTTCAGGTGCAGATTTATCTTCATTAATTAGAGAATCAGGTGTTATTGCTTTGAAAAAAAAATTTTTAACAATTGATAAAGATATAATTATGGAAGATAATTTAAATGAAAAAATTGTTATAACTAAACATGATTTAGAAATTGCATTGAATACAATTAAACCTTCAGTTAATGATAGAGATCGTTTAAAATATGATAAATTAAATAAAAAAATGGGCTGGTCATTACCAACAACTAATGAAACTAAAGAAGAAAATGATGAATTAAATAACACTACTGTTGATATATAGACTTTTATTATAAAAATTTGTTTTTCTATTTACCACGTCTTTGTACATGTTTTCTAACTTTCCAATTTTTATCCAAATCATTAGTTTGTTCAAATGAAACAAATTGTAATGATTTTTTATTAAATTTTTCTAAAATTTTATTTGAAGATAATTCAACTATTGGAGTTTCTGTTTTCCCTCTAATTATAATGATTTCATGTGATTCAAGTTCTTGGTTAATTGAATCTATCTCTAAAGTTGGAATATAAATGTTCATTAATGATTTTAATTCATTAATTGAATGAATTAATCCTAAAGATTTAAATTTCAAATTTTTGATTTCAATTTTAAAAAATTCTTCATTTGAAATTCTTGGATAATCATTTTCAATATGAATTTTAATATTCTTAAATACCAATTTAGGTATTAAATGAATAGCAACAATTGTTGCATCTAATGAATTTTTCAAATCTATTGAATTAATTTTTTCATTATCTTCTAAAAAATAAATTCCTTTAATTCCATTTTGACCATAACTTATTTGCAATGGAGCATGGAAAATAAGTGGAGTTGTTAATTCAAATTTCAAAAATGATTGTTGATGGAAATATAAAATTTTCTTTAAATTTCTAGTATTAATTGAAGAATATTTTAATGATGAAGTATCAAAAAAATTCCCCAAAATTGAAATAATTTCAATTTCATCACCATCAATTTGTAAATCCAAATCCAAATCTAAATTAGATTTATTTGCTTGTTGTTTTCCCGAGTTCAAATAAATTAAATGAGTTGGTTGAATTTTGTTAATAATTTTTTTCAAAATTTCTGCACCATAACCTTTCAACCAACCAGTTGTATTAATTAATAATGATTCATTTGACGGGAGCCCATCATTGTTATAATTTTCTATCAAGTTGTTTACTGCATCTAGATACCTAAGTGGAGTTTCTCTTGGAGAATTGAAACCAATATAATGATTAATTGAATCATCTGGGTTTGTTAATGAAAGATGATTTCCTAAAATTAGATTTGAATATTTATTTAATGAAATTGAATCAGGTTTTGAAAATTCAGTTTGACCTGGATCTATATCAAGAACATTTATTGGTTGTTGATTGTTTGATAAGATGAAATTTTCTAATAAAATTTTTAAAAAAGTTGATTTACCTGAATTTTTATTACCAATGATTAAAATTTTCAATAAATTTGATGATTCATATGATTTATTAAGTTGATTGATAGTTTCATTCCAATTTTTAGTTTTAATCAAACTGATTGAATTATCAGGTTTTAAGACAATATCAAAAGAATAATTTTCAAAAATTTTAGATTTTGAGTTACCAAAAATTAATTTTAAATCTGATGATAATTCATTTATTTTTTCCAAACCAGTAAATAAATTTGATATAAGTATAACTGATTTATAATTTGAATTAAAGAAAATTTGATTTTCAATAGTTTGTTCATCATTAATTTTAGTGATATCAGTAACTTGAGTTGATGAAATTAAAGGAATTGATGTGATGATTGGGTTTATGAACAATAATTCTTTTGAAGATGAATGATATGTTGTATTATTAATGTTGATTGCACCTCTTTGAATTTTAAGTTTGAATTGACCTTTAATTATTAAATTTTCATTAATTTTAAGGCCAATTATTATATAGTCTTTATTGAATATTATATTTTCATTATTTGGGGTGAATTTAGAAGATACATAAGTTGAAGTTGATTCTTGTAGTACCTGTGGAGGTAATGAATGTTGTTTCAAAGGATGAGAATCTGAATCTGAGTCTGAAGATAATTCTGAATCTGATGAGTTTGGTTCATACACTGGTATTTCAGATTTGAGTGCATGGAAGGCTTCATGGGAAAAAAAAATGGTTGTTATTATTTGATGGTCTTTTCAGTCTGTAAGACTAAAGCCAGATTGACATACCACTTTTCATTCTTGTAGAAGAAACAACTGTTTTATAAATGAAATAAAGAGAAAAAAAAATTTTGGATTTCTAAAAAACTTTAAAATATATAAAAAAAAAATATTAGTTGTCTACTGAGACTCGAACTTGAAACTTTTATATTAAATTTTTGTATAGACTGTTGAATAATTAATAGACACATTCTGTTTAAATTGTAGTTATTATTATTATTATTATTGATTGGAATTAATTAAAACCTCAAATTCTATTTCCGAAAAGAAGCCAAAACATTACTGATAAGAAGGCAATAGCACCTAAATTGATTATTGGCAGATAATCTTGAAGCTTTGATGAAATTTCAAAACTGGTAAATTTGGCAAACACTAAAAAATTTGAAAAATTAAGATAAAAGTCATCTCTATCTTTTAAAAACTTGTTTAGTATGTACCAATGAAGAGAATTGAAAAAAAACAACCTAATCACTTGAGGACAATTTCTATAAATGTACCCTAAATTTTCTTGGAATATCAAGGTTGGAATGACAACTGCATTTGACTGTTTTAACGACCTCCATTTTCTTGATATTAAACTTGTGATAGGGGAAAACCAGGAATCTTGAGTTGTATTAACAAACAATAATTGTCCAATAATTATATAACAAAGTTTGGAAACCCCGTTAAACGCAAACAGTTTGGAATAATAAAAGATAGAATAATTGGGAATTGAATCAATAGAGATATAATTTTGGATATCACTTTTGTTCAAAAGATTAACATCATCCAAATTAATATGAACATCATTTTGCAGTGGAATCAATTTATTTCTGATATCAACTACTTCTTGGGCACTGCAATTTCTGATTAAATTAACAATAAAATCATCAATAATTTCGTCATCAATTTTTTCATTCAACTTGTCTTTCACAACACTCCAAAAACCTTTTGCTTTGATAATCTCTTCTTCTTCTTCTTGTAATTGTTCCTCATCAACAACAACATCGTTTCTACCCAGCACATTTTCTAAGTCCCGTGGAAACTGCTCATGAAAATCACCAACCAGCAGAACAGGTTGCAGATGGACATTATTATTGTTACCGGTGATATGTGGTTGTAATATTTGAGCAATTCTCTCCCTGGCTTGACGATGTGCTCTTCTATCAGGTCTTCTAGTTTCCATCCTGATAATATATGGTTGACTAATAAATATTAACTATAAGTGACTGTTTAAAGTGGTTAAATATTAATATTTAGTATTAAATATTGCTGGAATTGACACAAACACAAGAAATTATAGCAAAAATTAAGAATTCCGCAAAAACCCGAGTTCCACGCCTTCTAAGCACTTACTAATCAATTACTTAATTCTTACATAATCAATTATAAAGTTTTCAAGAAAAAATTTTTTTTTTCCCAGCCAGCCAATCAGCTCGTCTTCTATTTTTTTTTTCATTCCACCAAAGTGGTTCGTTTGCAACTTTCACTGCTAATAAACTTACAATTTTTTTATAAATTCTATAGTTTTATAGTGGGAATTGAATTAAATTCTTTTAATACAACAACTGTTGATACAAATCACACACAAACAATGTCCGAAGAAAACCCATTAAGAACCGTTGGTTTCGATGCAAGATTCCCAAACGTCAATCAAACAAGACACTGCTGGCAATCATATGTTGATTACCATAAATGTATTCAAGCAAAAGGTGAAGATTTTGCCCCATGTCAAGTTTTCTTTAGAACTTATTCTTCTTTATGTCCTGTTGACTGGGTTGAAAATTGGGATGCTCAAAGAGCTGCTGGTAAATTTCCTTCTGATTTAAAACAATAAGGAAATCAACAACATCAACTACCATCAGCAATATTTTAATAACTTCAAAACAAATTCTCAAAATCTCAACACAATTCAATTCAATGTCATTCTTAACAAAATTATGGTATTTATAGACACATCCAAAGAACAGGTTTAAACCTACACAATAAATGATTATTTAAATAAAACAAACAAACAAACAAACAAAGTATGATGTAGAATTCTTATATATTAAGAAGAAAAAAGAAAACTATGCCTACCAAAAATCCTCTTCAGGATCATACATTCTTCTCTGATTAGACTGTTGTTCAATCAATTCTTGATCAAACATCTCTTCATAGTAATCAGAAGGTGATTTAATCTTTTGGGTTTTATTCGATTGTTCAATCTTCATCAATTTATTTTGTTCTTGTAAATATCGTTCATAATTTTGTTTATTTTCAATCAAATGATCAATTCCATTAATTTCAACTCTATTCTTTTTAAATTTATTCACTATAACATTATCCTTTTTAACATTAAATATCTTGGAAATTTTATTACTTGATTTAAATGAAACTTCACCTTCAACCATACCACTATCTTTCAATAAATTTTCCCAATTTGTATAAATAACAGTCACTGATTCTAATTTCGAACCTTTGATTGAATTAGCTTTAGTTAAAACAGCAATTTCTTTTAATAATTCATCATCAATATCATCAATTGTTTCTCCATTTTGTAATCTTAGGTATAAATGAGCAGAACTTTGATTTTCCACATGGAACCAATAATCTGTGGGTATTCCATATTTAATTAACTCTTCATTCTCATATTTATCTTTACCCATAAACACTGTATGTCCACCACTCTTGAAATAATAAACCATCTTGCCTTTCTACTGTAGTTAAGAAAGAGATTTTTTTTTTTTCAGACACGCTATTTAATAGAATTTTAAAATATTAAGACACCAGAGATAAAAAAACCGCGTTTATAACTGTTTAAAAGTGAATAATGACAGTGCCATTCCCAGATCTAGACGTCCACAAGACATTAAACACCAACAAAGACTCAAATTTAGATGAAATCAAGAAAAATTATAGAAGATTATGTCTTGTATACCATCCAGATAAACTAGTTAATAAAACTGAAAATGAACAATTGGAAGCTAAATTGATGTTTGATAAGATTCAATTTGCATATAGTGTATTAAGTGACCCAACACGTCGCTCAAGATATGAAAGAACAGGGAATTTAGAAGATGTTGGATTTGAAGATGATTTTAATTGGGATGATTATTTCCAAAATTTCAAAGTTGAAATTAATGATGATGTTATTGCTAAGGATAAAGTTGCTTATCAAGGGAGTAAAGATGAAGAAATTGATGTTGTTAGTGAATTTGTTTCAAATGGTGGAGAATTTTTAAAATTGTTTGAAAGTATTCCTCATATTGAAGTGATTAAAAAAGATGAAGAACGTATGTTTGATATTTTAAGTAAGAAAATTGAAGATAGTGTAATTGATGTTGATTTGAAAAAATGGGGGAAATATGTTAAGAATAGAAACAAAATGTTTAATAAATATAAAAAATCAATTAAAGATGAATCAAAACAAGCTGAGATTGCAAAACTAGAATTATTGAAGAAAAATGAGAAATTGGATGATAGTGAAGATAGTTTAAAACAATTGATTGAAAAAAGACAAGCTGGTAGAATTGATTCATTGATTTCTAAATTAGAATCAAAATATGTTGGTAAGAAAAATGGTAAGAAAAAAAATAATAGAAATGAATATGAAATTGATGATGAAGAATTTGAACGTATTCAAAAAAAGCTTAAAAAATAGTCTTTTGTATAGTGTACACTTTAATAATAAACAATTGGGGGCCATAGGGGAATTCCGTCATGATTTTTTTTTTTTTTTCCACTGTAATGTAAATGCGAGGGAAAAAAAAAAACATATAAAAACGGTCCAATTTCCCCAGTTTTTTTTTCTACCTCTCTCTTTCTCCTATCCTTCAATTAGAGTTAGAAATAAGGGAGAATGTCTGAAGACAGTTTGTTATTAATTCCAGGACCAATCATGGTCTCTGAAGGTGTTCGTAAAGCACAATCTATCCAATCATTATCTCATACATCACCAGAATTCATTAAAATTTTCCAAAACGTTTTAATTAATTTACGTAAATTATTTAAATCCACTGATTCTGAAGATCAAGGTGTTGTTATTTCAGGTTCCGGTACTCTTGGTTGGGATATTGTTGGTTCAAATTTGATTTCACCAGGTGATAAAATTTTAGTTTTATCAACTGGATTTTTTTCTGATTCATTTGCTGATTGTCTTAAAGTTTATGGTGGTGAAGTTGATGTTTTAACTGCACCAGTTGGTGATGTTGTTCCATTTGCTCAAATTGAAAAACAATTGGAAGCGAAAGGTGCAGGTTATTATAAAGCTATTACCATTACTCATGTTGATACTTCTACAGCAGTTGTTTCTGATGTTGGTGCAATTTCTCAAATAATTAAAAAATATACTCCAGAATCATTAATTATTGTTGATGGTGTTTGTTCTGTTGCTGTTGAAGATATTGAATTTAGTAAATGGGGGCTTGATTTTGTTGTTAGTGCATCACAAAAAGCTATTGGAGTTCCAAGTGGATTATCAGTCAATTTTATTTCCAAAAGAGCTAAACAAGTTGCATTAACAAGATCAATTGATTCTACTTATTTTGCATCATTGAAAAGATGGTTACCAATCCTAAGTAATTATGAAGCTGGTAAACCATCATATTTTGCTACACCAGCAATTCAAACTATTAATGCATTAAATGTTTCATTAGAAGAAATCTTGTCAGAGTCATTGGATGGTAGATTTGCTAAACATCATGCTACATCAGTTGGGTTTAAAAATGGGTTACAAGCACTAGGTTTGAAATTGGTTTCAATTAAACCAGAAGTTTCAGCTAATGGTCTTACAGCAGTTTATTTCCCAGAAGGGATTTCAGGACCTGAATTTTTAAGTAAAGTTGGTTCAAAGGGAATAGTTCTTGCTGGTGGTATTCATAAAGATATTCGTACCAAATATTTTAGAGTTGGTCATATGGGTGTTAGTGCTATTGATGAACAACGTGGAGATATCAAAAAGGCTTTAGAGGTTATCACTGAAGTTTTAGGTGAAATGGGTTATGAACATTAAATACACTACTACACTACTACCACTACTACGATCTACCACTGTGTAGTAAGAAGTCCAGCTCATTGCTATTAAAATTAAATAAAGAGTCAAATCACGTGCAATTTTTTTTTTCTGTTTTTTTTTTTTTTTTCAGGCATCAAAAATCAGAGTCAGTGCAGTAATGAAGCAATTAACTCTTCTTGTAGTAAAATATAAAATATAAAATATAAAACCAACGTTTCTTCTTTTCTTTTCTGTCCTTCCCATAATACAACAGTCTAAAACAGAAGAACTAACAACAATCATGCCTTACGCTCTATCACAAGCTCACAGACAACTGGTCGAAGGCCATTTAAACGAAACCGATCCAGAAGTCGAATCCATCATTAAAGATGAGATTGAAAGACAGAGACATTCCATCGTTCTTATTGCATCTGAAAATTTCACTTCAACTGCGGTGTTTGATGCTTTGGGAACCCCAATGTGTAACAAATACTCCGAAGGGTACCCAGGTGCAAGATATTATGGTGGTAATGAACACATTGACCGTATGGAAATCTTGTGTCAAAATAGAGCTTTAGAAGCTTTCCATGTTACTCCAGATAAATGGGGGGTTAACGTGCAAACATTATCTGGTTCTCCAGCTAATTTACAAGTTTACCAGGCTATTATGAAACCTCATGAAAGATTGATGGGTCTTGATTTACCACATGGAGGTCATTTATCTCATGGTTATCAAACTGATACTAGAAAAATCTCTGCTGTTTCAACTTATTTTGAAACTATGCCATATAGAGTTGATTTAGAAACTGGTATCATTGATTACGACACTTTAGAGAAAAATGCTGCTTTATTTAGACCAAAAGTTTTAGTTGCTGGTACTTCTGCTTATTGTAGATTAATTGACTACAAAAGAATGAGAGAAATTGCTGATAAAGTTGGTGCTTATTTAGTTGTTGATATGGCTCATATTTCAGGTTTGGTTGCTGCTGGTGTCATTCCATCTCCATTCGAATATGCTGATATTGTCACTACAACTACTCATAAATCTCTTAGAGGTCCAAGAGGTGCCATGATTTTTTTCAGAAGAGGTGTTAGATCTATTAATCCAAAAACTGGTGCTGAAATTAAATACGATTTGGAAAACCCAATCAATTTCTCTGTTTTCCCAGGTCATCAAGGTGGTCCTCATAACCATACAATTGCAGCATTAGCCACTGCGTTAAAACAAGCTGCTACTCCTGAATTTAAAGAATATCAAGAACAAGTTTTAAAAAATGCTAAAGCTTTAGAAGAAGAATTTAAAGCTTTGAATTATAAATTGGTTTCTAATGGTACTGATTCTCATATGGTTTTAGTTTCATTAAAAGATAAAGGTATTGATGGTGCAAGAATTGAAACTGTTTGTGAAAACATCAACATTGCATTAAATAAAAATTCTATTCCAGGTGATAAATCCGCTTTAGTTCCAGGTGGTGTTAGAATTGGTGCTCCAGCAATGACCACTAGAGGTTTAGGTGAAGCTGATTTCAAGAAAATTGCTCATTACATTGATTGGGCTGTTAAATATGCTATCAAGACTCAAAAATCATTACCTGTTGAAGCTAATAAATTAAAAGATTTTAAAGCTGAAATTGTTAAAGGTTCTGATGAATTGAATCAAATCAAAGCTGAGATTTATGAATGGGCCGGTGAATTCCCATTGTCTGTTTAGATCATTTTTAAAACCTTTTTTATATATATAATAATTTGATAATAAATTTACTACTACTGCTCTATGTAAAGAAAAAAAAAATCTCCAATATCAAAACTCATGAATTATTTATATTTGAAAGTACATAAATGAACAATTTAATTGCAGCTAAACAACAACAACTCAAACACAACACTGCAGTTCCAGATGCTGAAATCACTTGTTTAGCAGACATTCAATCTTATTTATCATCATTAGATCTACTAATCACTGAATCTTCAGTATCAACAATTTTAATAAACATTAGAACCACCAAATGGACTTCATTACAAGTTATTAAAGCATTTATTTTAAGATCTAAACTAGCACATAAGCTAACAAACTGTCTCACGGAAACTTTTTATCAAGAAGCTATTGAAACAGCAATAGAATTAGATAACTATCAATCAACTTATAAATCAGTTAAAGGTCCACTTCATGGTTTACCAATATCTTTAAAAGATGAGTTTAATATTAAAGGTCAATTCTCTACAATTGGACTTGTATCTAATCTTACGAATGAACCTGAACAACAAGATTCTCCTAATGTTGCAATGTTACGTGAATTAGGTGCAATTTTTTACGTTAAAACTAATGTCCCCATTGGAGTTTTCAATACAACAACATTTAATCCAATTTTTGGAGAAACTCTTAATTCTACCAATTTAAATTTAAATTCCGGTGGATCTTCAGGTGGTGAAGCTTCACTAATAAGTTTAAAAGGTTCACCTTTAGGAATTGGATCAGATTTAGGTGGTTCAATACGTCAACCTTCAAGTTTCAATGGGATTTTTGGTTTGAAACCAAGTTGTGGACGATTGCCTCATTATAGTACGAGTATTGTTAAAGGTTTAGAATCATTAGGTGCTACGAATGGTCCAATGGGGAATGATGTAGAAAGTTTACAAATTTTAATGAAGAATTTAGTTGGATTGAAGCCATGGGAAACAGATTCGAAATGTGTTCCAATACCTTGGGATTATGAAATAGAAGAAAAATTTAAGTTGAGGAAAATTGCTTTTTTAAAAGATGATGGAGTTTTAAGATTGACTGCACCTGTTCAAAGAGCAATGGATCTTGTTATTTTAAAATTGAGAAAATGTGGGATTGAAGTTGTTGAATGGGATATTAAAAAATGTTCAATTAATGAAATTGGTAAATTTGCAGATATTTTCATGTGTTCAAATGGTTGTAAACAATTAAATGATAAATTAGGAGTATTATTTACAAAATGTGAAGATGATTTAAAAGTTTCAAAATTATGGGATTTACAAAATCAAAGATATTTATTATCAAATGAATTTTTCAAATATTTTAAAAATTTAGGAATTGATTGTTTAATTTCACCAGTTTGTGCAATTGCAGGTTGTAAAGCTGATAAATTCATTGATTCTTCATATTCTTGTTTCCCAAATGTTTTAAATGTTACTGCTGGTGTTATTCCGGTGTGTAAAGTTGATTCTAATTTAGATAATATTAAAACAGTTAATGAAAATGATTATAGAAATGAATTAGAGTTTAAAATCCATTCAAATTATAATGTTGATGAAATTGTTGGTTGTGGAGTTGGATTACAAATTGTTGGTTTAAAATTTGAAGAAGAGAAAGTTTTACAAATTATGCAATTCATTAGTTCGTTATTATTAATATCGACCTAAATATTCATTTGATTTTCAATTTCATTAGCTAGTAAATTCTTATGATCATTTGGATTAGCTGCTGCTTCATATAAAGTGATGATAGGTTCTTTAGTAAAATTCGATTGGAATTGTCCTCTAATTTCTAAATAATAAATCTTAGTTAATTCATCTTCATCATCTGAATAATTATTTTCAATAAATAGAGTTAATTGAGTTGTTGATTGGAATTGATTTCTTGGAAGATAATGTTCCACAAATGTCGATTCATCTTCCCTAGTGTCATCATCCAAAGTAGTATAACCAATCTGTGGTTGTATTATAGTATAAGTTGGTTTTATTGAAGAATTGAAATCCAAATCAGTGATGTTTTTATATAATTTAATTAATTTAGGACAATGTTCATCACCAGAAGTTCTTAAAATCAATGAAAAAAGTTTCATGTAACCAGTGAAAGGGATATTCACAATCATTTGAGCATCACAATCACTTTCTATTGAAAAACTAACATCAAATTTATCTTGTTTAAATAATTTTTGAATATTATCATTACTACATGATAAATTTAAACCAGTTAATTTTGAGAAATCGATGTTTTGGCGTATTGACTGTGATGGAAATGTTGGGATTGGCTGTGCTGAGTTTGGTTCATTGTGATGGTGTTCATGCTGGCAGGACATTTTTGATGATCTTCTTCTAATTCTAAACTTTCAACATTGTAGAAATTTTCCAAATTTGCCTTATAGTAAATTGAAAATTTTGAAAAAAAAACACAATTTAAATTAAATATCTATCCTAATAATTGTTTTAACTTATAACTACGATATACAACAACTCAAAGTATCATTCATCATCCTTCTTATTCAATTTCTGTTGTAAATAAAATAAATAAATAAAATAAATAAATAAATCTTCCACTATCAGAATTACCCGACTATCTACACTAAAATCTGCCATTCTTTATTACTAAATGTGGAATTTCTTTTCTCTATTTTATAATTATTTTATGATAAACAATTCAAAATCTTTGTTGATTTTATTGAAGAACAGGAAGGAGAAGAAGAAATGGTCCACACTGCACAGTACCTACAAACACACCCAACTGAAATCTCCAGTATTTTAGCTGGTGGTTACAACCATCCAACTCTAAGAGAATGGCAACAAGAACGTCAATTAACTAAAAATATGTTTATTTATCCATTATTCATTAGTGATCTACCAGATGAAGAAACTTTGATCGAATCTTTACCAAACCAGAAAAGATTCGGTATCAATAAATTACTACCATTTGTTTCTAAATTAGTGGAAAAAGGTTTAAAATCCGTTATTTTATTTGGTGTTCCATTAAAAGAAGGAGTTAAAGATGCAGAAGGGTCAGCTGCTGATGACCCAGAAGGGCCAGTTATCCTTGCTATTAAACTATTGAAAAAAAATTTCCCGGATTTATATATCATGGCTGATGTTTGTTTATGTGAATATACTTCTCATGGTCATTGTGGTGTTTTATATGAAGATGGATCAATTAATAGAGAATTATCAGTCAAAAGAATTGCCGCAGTGGCTGTTAACTATGCTAAAGCTGGATGCCATTCTGTTGCTCCATCAGATATGATTGATGGAAGAATTAGAGAAATCAAATTAGGTTTAATTGAAGCAGGTTTGGCTCATAAAGTTTTCTTGATGAGTTATGCTGCTAAATTTAGTGCTAATTTATATGGTCCATTTAGAGATGCTGCATGTTCTCAACCAGGTAAAGGTGATAGAAAATGTTACCAATTACCTTCTGCAGGTAGAGGGTTAGCAAGAAGAGCTATCTTAAGAGATTTAAATGAAGGTACTGATGGAATTATTGTTAAACCTTCAACTTTTTATTTGGATGTGATGGCTGATGCAAGTGAATTGGCAAAAGATTATCCAATTTGTGCTTATCATGTTAGTGGTGAGTTTGCAATGTTACATGCTGCTGCTGAAAAGGGAATTTGTGATTTAAAAACAATTGCATTTGAATCTCATCAAGGATTTTTAAGAGCTGGTGCTAGATTGATTATTTCTTATTTTACACCGGAATTTTTAGAATGGTTGGATCAATAACTGGTTTTCTTGTTTAGAAATTAGAAATTTAGAATTTAAAAAATTTATATTTAGAATTTTTGTGTATATAAACCTTTTTTTCCCTTATTAATTACGCCAATAGAGCTGTTTTAGATTTTTCTTTCTTTTCAATAGGCTCTTGTTGCTCTTGTTGTTGTTGTGGTTCTTTTGATTTAATTTCTTTAAATTCACCTAATTTATTAGCATCAGGTAATGACTCAATTTTATTTTTAACAACAACTTCATTCTCTAAATCATTCAATTCTTTATCTAATTCATCATTAAAATCTTGATTTTTAACAGAATTTGATAATAATTCATCAATTTCATTTTGATAACTTAAATTTTCATTGAATTCTTCAATAATTTCTTCAACTTTATTAACATTTAATTCATTATTTAATTTTTTCATTATTTCATTACCATTACTTAAACCTTTTAAAAATTCTTTTTCAATTATTTTAAATTCAATATTTGAAATCATATTTTCTAAATTCATAATTTGATTTGAAGTTTTTTCAATTAAAATTTCTTGATATTTAATTTTTTTCAATATCGTTTTAGCAGATTGACGATCTGCTATATTTTGTGTTTGTAATAATTGTTTTATTTTATCTTTTTCTGTTTTAATTAAAATATTTATACGTTTTTGATATTGAGAAAGTTTATCCTTTTGAAGTTTGACTTGAAAAATTGCTTTATCTTGTTGTGTTACTTTTGGTGTTGAGGAAGTTTGTCCCATCTTTTGGTTTGTATTATTATATTATATTATCTATACCTGGGATATTCTTGCCCAATCAACCGAGAGTTTGTTTGCAATCAATTGATTGAGATTAAAATAATCTGATTTTGATAGTGAAATTTGGAAATAAAATTTCAAGATTAATTTGATTTCAAAATTCAAGTAGATTTTGAGAATAAAAACAAAAACATCAAACTGAAGGAGCAAAATATGAAAAAACCAGATCAAAGAAATAATAAAACAATTTATTGATAGTCCACTAGTTTTATAACAATTGTAGACTAATTCACAATTTAATTACATATACAATTTAGTTTAGCTATATGTATTACCCTCCATTCAGAAAGGAAATAGCTGACAAGATGTATGACTAAGCACAGCATATATGGGCAAACAGCCATTTGTAAAATTTATCAAAAACATCCTACGTAGTGTAACGGCTATCATGGTCCGCTTTCACCGGGCAGACCCGGGTTCGACTCCCGGCGTGGGAAATATCTTCAAACGAAGAAATGCAATTGATGTATATGCTCTGAATTACAACATATATATTTTTTTTTATTTTTGCCCTAATTTTTCTTCAAATCCCCATTGTAGCTCTTTCAATTGCTTATTTTTTGATTCACACTTACTTGTGTTGGGTTTAGTGTAATTTTAAACCTGCTTTTTAGTGTAATTATTCTTGATAAATTATCAAATCTGGTAAAAAAAATTAAAACAACTTTTTTCTTATACATGAAAGAGAAACAAACAAACAAATGAAATGAATTAATTATTAACAAGCAGCTATAGTTTGCTTGTTTTGATTTCTATGGAAACAGTATTTATATCTCTTCATTTATAAAGTTTATTTCTAATTTCTAGTTTAACAACATAACTCTTCACTTAAATTATGACTATTTTTTTTTTTGCAAACCAACCAAAATAATCAATCTTCTTATGAAGAATTTGAAGATTTAGCTGATTTTTTCAGCAAACAAACCACATGAGAAGATAAATTATCAAAATTACGTGAATCATTTTACGTACAATTCACTGATTTTAAGAAAAAAGAACGGAATTTAATAACTGCAATTAATAATTATTCTAATGAACATTCAAATGATAAATTGAATCAAAACAATTTGAGGTTCAAATTTAAAGATAAAATTTCATTAATGTCATCTAAAAATCAAAATTAATTTATTACCCATGTCGAAAAATTTAATATTGATGATTTTTATTTTGAAGGTAACCTTAATTATAATTTAACACTTTTTTTATCAACTTATTTGATTGTGTTTTTATTTGTTTATTTTATATCATCACTGTATTCTGAAATTCAACAAATTTATTGTCAAGCTGAATTGATAAATTTGCAATTAAATCTAGTTGATGCTCTAAATAATTCAACTGATGTTGTTAAAAAAAGTGTTGAACCTAAATCTAAATAAATATTTTGATTTAAATTATAGAGTAAAAAAATATTGATCTACAATTTGAATAGTTAAATATGCTAAGTGCCTGTTTTCCCGTATAATTATATATGCTCATTAACCTTAAACTCCCTTATAATTATATAACTATCCATAAATAAATAATTCAATAATACTCAATACAACGACCATACCAGGTACGTTTTTTACATTCTCCATCTTCTGGTTCTTTAGTTGGTTCTCCAATTTCATTACTTGTAGTGCTACTCGTAGTCTTTTCCTTCTTCTTTTTATCATTATCCCCATTATTATCAACAACATAATTCCAATTAAAACAATCTCGACATGGTGGAACTTCAATACATGGAGCTGTTTCATTATAAACAGTTAATATTTCATCAATAACTGTATGAATTCTATGATTCAACATATTCACATGCCAACCTTTATCAGTAACGACATCATAAACACATTGTCTTCCCGTATGACATTGGGTTTCCATAGCATAACCACCAACTGAACATGTTGAGCTTGCTCCATTACAAACACCCATGAAAATTGGATCTGCTGTATGACCAAAATGCCAAACTCCTTCTAAATATTGTGGTAAACCTGGTGGCATTGGTAAATGTAATCTTTTTGTAGCTAATAATTCACCTGGTGCTTCAAATGCAACTGCTGGTGCTCCAAATGTACGTCCAACTAAACTTGCTAAAGATCCACCTAATGAATGTCCAGTGGTCCATATCGTTGCATTTGGATATTTTTCACTAACTTGTTTATAAACTTTAAGAGCAGCATGATAATATTTATCCTTTTTATATAACTCTTTTTCAAGACATTTTTGATCACAAGTATAAGAAGATTTATAACAATCACAAACAGTTGTCCACAGATAACTAACTCTTGCACAACAACATGAAAACAACAAATTATCATTATCTTTATCATTTGGCACCGTATCATCTTCACCTGAACCACTAAGATACGCTGCACTTGTTCCCTTATATGCAATAACAACAATTGATTCATCATCTGATATGAAAACATGTCCTCGCACACCAGTATCATTCCATCCATGTCCAATTGTGTTGTTGCCATAATCTACATCTCTCCAATCACCAGTGTATGGAGTTCTAACATATGCATTTGATGACATTAATGCTAATGAAATGATTGTTTGCTTATCTGTGATGTTTGGACCTTTTAATTCATCATCTATCCAATCTAGTTCCATTTTATTAACTTCTTCTGATCCATATAAGCGTGCATATTCTAAATATGAATCAATGAATTCAAATGATCTATTTTGTAATCTTTTCAATGATAAATCTTGAGTTTTGAAAGAAAGATTTATCGTCCATGGAGACACACCTTGATTCCAATCTTCTTTGTCATATGTTGTATATTGTGTCTGTGCTAGGAATCGTTCATTGATGTCTAATTGAAGTAAATGTTGATTTGGTTTTGTTGTTGAATGATGATAAATCTCTGTTAATTTAAATGAATTGTTGTTGTTACTGTTGTTGCTCAAATGCGGTTCTTTTAGCCTGAAAAACGGAATGTTTCTTGATAATTGCCAGTACATCACACAGATGCATATCACCAGCGTCAGAAAAGTCAGTTTGATCATCTTGAACACTTCGTCTTTGATCAATTTGTTTATCAATTTTGCCATCTTTTCCCTTTTAATCAAAATTTCTGATCATCAAAATAAAAAAATTATTACGTAATAAATTACACTTTTATTCTATTCTATTCGACTTAACTATGTAAAACATTTGTAAAACTACACAATTTTGTGTCTCACCACTCCCAATCAGCAACATAATCACCCATCACTTTATCAAAATGCTCAAATTCTAATGCAACTTCACCTTTAATTGTTTTCTTGTTTTCAGTCTCCATTAAAATAGAATAATTCCAATCAAGGAAATCTTCCATATTATAACTTAATTTCCTAAAAGGTTGTTTAAAAATTCTTGCTAAAGTGGCAACGTTTGGATGATAATGAGATATCATCACTTCAATTTCCCATAATGAACTTTCAATTGCATTTGTATATAATGGATTTGTCACCGAATTATCAAATTTATCATTAAATTCCTCAAAATCTTCATTTTGTAATAAAATCATACAAGTTGGATGTTTTTTCAACAGATTATAAATGAATGGGACTATTGACACTATAGCAGATGGTGATGCAGTTAATGATAATCTTGCCATTCTTTTAATAAAAGATGCAATGATTGATGAAGGTAAATGTGTTGAACTTAAAAATAAATCAGTTAATCTTAAGAATCTTGATCTATATTTGACATGTAATAAATCTTTATTAAATAATGAATATAATTTTTCATAAAAATTTGGATAATCCAAGTTATAAGATTTCATTAATTCAAATAAACCATTTAATGATAAAATTGAAATAATCCCACCTAAATCATATGAATCTGTTAAAAAATCCATTAATTTTAAAGGGTTATTAAAGTATGGAATGATTCTTTTATGTAGAATCAATAAAATCATTTTATATTGTTCAATTGATAAAGTTTTCAAATTTAAATAATATAACCAAATTTTTTCGAATTTTTTTTTGAAAGAAATTGAATTTTCAAAAATTTTTGGTAATGATTTAATGAAAATTTTAGGTTTTTCATCGTTATTATAACTAATTGGTTCTTTCATAATAGTTAAAAATTTACTTAAATGATTATTTGAATTAAAAATTTCATATTCAAATTCTGAAATGAAAAAAAATTGTAAATCTTGAAATTTAACATAATAATTAGAAATAAATTCTTGTAAAATGATATTTGAATGAGTTCCATCTTTTAAAATTTCACCATTTTTAGATTTTATTATTGATGTGATTAATTCTTTATATGTTTTTGATGGGAAAAATTTTTGTGAATCTTTTTCATTTGTTGTTTTATTGATTGGTTGGAAATATAATGATTCTAATTTGATTAATTTCATATAGATGTCTAGATTATCAATAATTAAAGAACAATCTTGTTCAATGTTTTCAATGAAAAATAATATATTGAATTTAAATAGTTGATAAATTTTTTTGAATTCTAAAGTTGAGGTTGATAATTGATTATTTTTAAAAGCATGATCAAAAATTTTAAATAATTGTAAGTTAAGAAATCTAGCAACATTTTCATATTTAGTTAAACCATCTTCAGCTTCTTGTTCAAATTTGGCTAATATTTGATCGTAAAGGTCAATCAATTTGGAGATTTTAGATAATTTAATATTTGATAAATCAATAGAATCGATTTGTTTTTGTATGGAATTTTTGCTTAATTTTGTGGATTTTTCTGCTGTTTTCAATGTCTTCTGTTTCTTAACTGTCTCAGCAGCAGAACTGTTGGTTTCACTAGATCTTTTGGACATTTTTTCTTTCTCAGTTGAATCACAGAAATTTTCAATTAATTGTATTTTTTTTTCAATTTCTTCAGAAAAAATTTTTTTTTTAAGCTCATCGCTCTGGGCTTCTAACCATCAATTTTTTTTTGTTTTTTACATATAATAATAAGAAGAAGAAGAAGAAGAAGTGAATTCATGATACTAATGTCATGAAGTTATGAACTGAGGATGATTCAATGTTTAGAAATGTTACCACATGGATGGAATGTAGTAACATTTGCAGTTAGAAGAAGAAACCACCCGTATTTACCAGTCAATGGTCATGATTTAAACAATTACAACCAAACAGTTTCATATTATAACCGTGCAGTTGGTGCAAAACAATTGGTTATAAACCTATGGTTTTAGTAAGTTACTAAGTTCTAACTTCTAACTAGTAAAGTCACACCATTATGTGGTACATACTACATAGTACATATTAAACACAGTTTGCCTGTTTGGGAAAGCTTTTAAAGTGGTAGTGATCTCTGGACTCTGGAGATGTAAAAGATAAAAATGGGTGTTTTATCAGAAATATTGTGTCTTGGGAAATAAAGTTCAGAAACTGGAGCATGTTTGAGTGGTTGTTTATCCAATTGAACTGGTATGTAGCCTGTAGTCTGTAGGAGGATGTCTAGTACTAAATGCTACGGTGAAGTTTGAACTGACTGTGGTTTTTAGTTGGTGGAAAAGGAGCTTTCGGTTTTTATCAAAGATTGAAGATTGAGAGACACAATTAATTAAATTTTTTTTTTTTTTTACACAGTCATGTTGGAGCTTGGAAGCAGCTGCGTGTGTTATCGGTACGACATCTTTAACGATAATTCGTGATTTCACCTGTAAATAAAGTCTTGTAATATAAAACCAATGGATCTTCCCAACAAAGTTATATGATTAAAGTTTAAAGGTCAATTATATAATAATAGAATGCAATTCCTAACTTCATCACTTCTTTTATCTTTAGCATCAGTTGCCCTTGCTGCTCCAAAAGCTGTTCCAGCACCATTAGCCATTCCAGATGAAAGACACGGTTCTTCATTTGCATTGACCATGGGTCCATTGACATTCTTATACCCAAATGTTAGAGAATGGACTGCAGATGCTGATAACATTGCACCATGTGGATCAACAGCTGGTGTTTCCCAAAACAGATCTGATTTCCCATTGGATGATGGATTTGTTGCCTTCATTGCCAAATATGTGTCATATAATGTGAAATTATCCATCTCATATAATTCAAACCCAACTACTCAAGATGATTTTGATGAATGGTATTATGGTAAAAATGTTTCTTCTGAATTACATATCGGACACACTTGTTTCTATATGCCAGAACAACCATCCAACATTGGTGTTGGTGATGTTGCCACCATCCAAGTCATTTATATGAACGATGATGAAGATGATGAAACTAATTCTGATGGATCTCCAGTTACTGCTGGTAAAAATGAAACTTTTTACTTTTGTTCAGATATCAGATTTGTTGAAGAAAGTGTTTTTGATCTTACTGATTACGCATATTCTTGTTTTAATGCTACTAATGACAATTATTATGCTGAATCTTCAATTGATGCTGGAACTTCAAGTGCTACTTATGCAACATCAGTTATATCTAAAATTGCCTCTGTTCAATCTTCCGCTGGTGTCACTGCTACTGCTCTAACCACCACTTCTACTGAATCCACTGCTACTTCCACTGCCACCTCTAAAGGTGAAGCTGCTGGTTCATTAGCTATGCCAGTTACTGGATTGGTTGCAGCAATTGCAGCAGTTGTTGGATTAATGTGATAATTTTGTAATATATATCAATTATTTTATCTGCTAGTATAATAATAATAATAAAATAAAATAAAATAAAATAAAATGTATAAATTCATGATAAATACTGATGATGGTTGTAATGTACATTGTATATATTCAATTGTCTTTAAACTATGTAAACTTGTATCGAATATTATTGATTATGGAGATTAATCATTAATAGTGTTACGTAATTTATTATTCAAAAGTTATATAATCAATAGAATTCCGTTTTAAACGCTATGAAAGAATCTAATCATTGTTTTATTTGATATCAGTCATATAATTATTTAATATGATCAGTTAATATCAAATTACTGTCTTATAGACGATTTTTTTTTGTTTTTTTTCCTTCATTAAATATTTAGAAATTAGCACCAAAAAATTTAAAAATCCTTAATTTATTAAAATTCAATATTTTTGGAAATTTAAATGAAAAATTATCATTAAATTTGAAAATTAACCACCGATTATATCAACTGAACCAAAGAAAACCAAACATTAATGGGTGCCTCTGCGTCAAAACCAACCGAAACAAAAGTCTTCACCCCTTCCACTCCAGTCGAGTACTCCCAAAACTTGATTGCAAAATTAGATTCTTCCATAGAAACCGATTATACTCGCAGTCAATATAAAGAAAAATATTTACAAGATGAAGTTAATAAAAAACTTGCAGAGATTGAAAATGCATCTTTAGCAAAATTGAACAAAACTTTAATTGATTCTGAATTGACTAAAAATTCTGAAAAAGATTCAAATTTATCTCATAAATTAATTGATGAAAAAATTGCTAAATTATCAGCTACTTTAAGTGAAAAAAATTCAAATTTCTTACAATTAAATGATGATTTAATTAATTCTAAAAAACAAGTTAAAGAATGTTTATTAACAAATAAAAATCATCCTTTAAATTGTTGGGAAATTGTTGAAAATTTTCAACAATTAGTCAATGAGTTGAATTAAATTAAACTACTATTATTATTTAGATATAATATTGAATATATATACATACATATATATATATATATATAAATCAATCCAATCCAAACCCTTTGTAAATCAAAATCAAAGCACTATCACTTTCACCACCACCAGATAAATTCTCAATACGTTCTTTTGAAACAATGGAAACTTTATCATCATTAAATCTCCACCATTTTTCATCATCATATTTATCTTTAATAAAAGCTTGATAATGTCCCGAATCTGCAGATGAACCTTGATGTGTAATTATACTTTGTAATGTATATAATGAAGATGGATTTTCTCCTTCTGATAAATTTTTTGGGAAAATTTCATTATATTTATTTAAATATTTTTCATAAATCTCTTTTTTAAATTTAAATTCTTCATTATTTGAAATGATTTTTCTTTTTTTAAAATCACGTTCTTCTTGATCTTCTTCTTTAGCAATTAATCTTAAATTTTCACGAACTTTAATTTTTTCTTCTTTATAATCATCATCTAATAAATCAGTTAAATCTAATTCAAATGGAAATTGAACTTTTCTTAAAATCTTGGATTTCTTATTTGTTGATCTTTTCCAAAAAAATCGAACAAATTGAATTGTTAAAATTTTTGGTAATTTTACAATTTTTTTATTAATTTCATATTCACAATCTTTATTTAAGTTTTCACTTTTTTTAGTAATAGTTTCATTTAATGATTCAATTAATCCATTTTTTAAAAAATTTGTTGAACTTGAAATATGACATTGTAATTTTAAATCTTCATTAAATTTAATTTCTTCATCTGTTAAATCTTCTTTATTAATAATATTTGATTTAAATTTAATTTCAAAATTCTTAATAAAATCTTCACCTAAAACTTGTTGTAAACTTAATAATAATTGAGTGAAAACTTCTTCTGCATCTTGTTGTTTAAATCTTCCAGTATTATCACGTTCATTAAATTGTGGATATAAATATCTTAAACTTGTGATTAATCCAGTTGGTGAAATTGATTCTAATTTACTATCCCTTAATTCTTTGAAAACAGATTTTAATTGTAAAATTAAATGATGATTTGTACCAATTTCTCCAAATTTTTCATTTTTTAAAACAAAATCTTTTAAAATTTGAATTGAAAATAATGCTTGAACAGTAGAATTTAAATAACATGTGTTACCCAAATTATCTAAACCTGTTGGAATGATTTCTAATTCTTCTTCTTCATCATCATCATCTTTATTTAAATTATCAGATTTTAATGGTGCAATTGGTAAATTTAAATCAGGCGAACCTAAAACCATAATAACTTGCCCATTTTTTAAAACCAAATCTTTAACTAATTTGTCATTAGTTAATTGTCCTCCTTTTAACAAAACTTTTTGTCTATCAATTGGAATCCGAGTTAATGATTGAATTTTTTCTTTAAATTGTAATCCAGTTTCTTCTGGTGTTAATTCTAATTCATAGATTTTACCGGCATTTTTAATCGACACTTTGATTGATGACATTGTTATGTTTATAATCCTTCAATATTGATGTTGAATGGATTTAATTGTGTCGTGATTGTTTATAAACAAATTTAAAGAATTTTTTGCCACCATATAAAATTAAACAAAAATCGAATTTCAAGATGTGCAAATTGTTAAGGGCAGCACTGAGATTATTTTAGTACAGTTGCAGAAATATTCAAGATTTCAAGGATTTTTAAAGCTTTTAAAGCAGTTGAAAAGTGTATTGAAATAGAAAATAAGACTCAAAATTATTTGCTTTTTAAATTACCAGAAATAGAAACAGAACAACTACACATATCTTTAAACAACTTTGCCCAACTATTTATTTAACAATAATTACAATATATACACATTAATTTGTTGGTCAGACAGGGTAATACGTTGTAACTACGGCAACACCTTCCTGATATAGCTAAAACACCCGAGATAATATCGGTTACCCAAATTTTCAGTTTTCAAGAAATCCTCTCGGTAGCCAAGTTGGTTTAAGGCGCAAGACTGTAATTGTTATTCACAAGAGTTATCTTGAGATCGGGCGTTCGACTCGCCCCCGAGAGAGACATTGGACATTTGTTTTTTGATATCATACTTTGATTGGCTAATCATAAAAAATGCTACTCTTTTTTTTTTCTTTTTGATCCTAACATTCTTCTTCATTAACTACAGTTAAATCAAATCATAATGAAAATCATTATCAAGAACTAGAAAAAGAACTTTTTTTCTTAAAAAAAAAAAATTATAAAACACAAAACATCATAAAATAACATATTTAAAAGATTCAATTTTCCCATCATAACTAATCATTGAATCTAAATGAGCAACTGCAATTTCTGCTTGAGTAAAATCTCTTGCAAATAAATTCAATAAATCTCTATATTTTAAATAATCTTTAACTAAATAATTTGTATCAAATTCATTATCAATATAAAATTCTTCTTTAGAAATTTTAATCATTAAACCTTTAACTAATCCAATTATAATAAAACATTTTGTTGTATCTGAATACCAAAATGAATTTTTAAAATGTGATGATTGTAATTTTGTTAATAAAATTGTATTTAAAATTTCAAAATCTTTTAAAATTTTTTTAAAAATTATTTTAAAATTTTGGAAACATTCATTATTTAAAATTGAAAGATTATCAATAAAACAATTTAATATTCTTCTATAAATTAAAAATTTAGTTGTGAAAAACGTTAGTATTAATGACATTGATGAAACTGTGTTCAAAACAGGATTATTAATATCCAATAATAATTTGGGTAATGACATGAACCAATTATTTAAATTATTAATTAAATTATGTGATTTATTGTAAACTGTTGTAAAATCATCAAATTTTAAACTTTTCAAATTATAAATTTCATTTAAAATATCATTAATATGATAAGATAAATGAACCATTTGAATAAAAATCATATTCCCAATCAAATTATTATTATTATTTTTATTAATTTCTTCAACATTTTTATTAATTAAATCTTGTTGATTAGTTGGTTCAATAAAATTATTAAAATTAATGATAAAATTTTCAGTTGAATCAATTTTTTCAATGAAAATTTCCTCTTCAATTTTAAAATCATATAATTGTAATTCATTTAAAATCCAATTATCTTGATTTATTCTTGATGGTCTAAATTCCAATAATGAATATAATTTATCAAATAAAATTATTGTCCAAGTTTCAATTTTACGGATTTTTCTTTCCCATGTTGGAATTGTTTCCCAATCATCACTATTATTATTTAAACCTAATTCTTCTGATATTGTAACCAATTGACTGATCATTTTCCATGAATCTATATTATAAATTGAATCCTTTAATAATGATGATTTGACATTATCATTAACAGCAGCAGCTGTATGATTAAATTTTGTTTGGAAATTATAATTCATTAATAATAATAAAGCTTGACAACTTGAAAATTTTGGAGGTAAATTAACTAAAGTTTCAGAATATAAAACCATTACAAATCGTTCCAATTTTTCTGAATTTGGTTTAACAACATTTGATTTACCATTTAATTGCTCATCCAAATGCCAATAATTTAATGCATGTAAATAAATCATTGCTAATAATAATGGATCAAATTCTCTATGAGTTCTTGAATATTTTTCTAAAAAAACTGGTTTAATTATAACTGGTAATAATGGATGAACATATTTAAAAAATAAATTAGCTAAATTGAGGCCATATGGATAAACAATTTTTTCAATTTCATCAACTTGTTGATAATTTAAATTTATAAATTCTTCATTATCATTAGTTATTTTGAAAAGAACATCATTATTAATTCTTCTTAATTTCAAAGAGTCGTTAAATTTATACTGTTCTTGACTTATATGCATTGAATTTGGAGAAAATTTATTAAAGTTACTGTTTCCTTCATTATTAACATCATCACTTAATAAATTTTTCTCAATAATTGAACTTGGTCCTATAAATTTTGAAGATTTAGGTCCTTGTAAAGACAAAGTTTTCCTCATGATTGTTGGTCCATTATAATTATCATAATCAATAATTGGAGTGTTTGTCCTTATCTTTGCATTATTCATTAAATTATCATTAGTAAAATTACACTGTAAATCTCTCAGTGAACATTCTTTACAAACAGTTGAGTTTTCAGGAACAATACATGTGGTTCTTCTATGAATACAATTATCACACGACATTGTTAATCCATCAGGAGAACCAGAATTCTTATTATTACCTGACGCAGTAGTTGTGGTATCAAATTTACACTCCATATTTCTTTTTGAACATTCATGGCATATTTTGGTCCCTTCAATCAATGAACATTTAGTTCTCCTTTTTCTGCAGCCATTGCAAGGTCTGAATCTTTTCCTTGGAGCCTGTCCCGAGTTGTTAGTGATATTTTTGTTTGGTTTAGTTGTAATTTTGTTTTGAGTCTGTGATGATTTAAGATCCTTGTAAAGATGTGTTGTAAGCAAAGAGTCTAAAGATTCATGTTCGATCTCTTCATTGGTGAAATATTTGGTGAAATCGTCCGCCAAAGGCAACAGATGATCAGAGTCCATAATTAATTCTATTGTAATTTGATCAAATTTGAGTGCAGTTTCAGCGCAAGAAAAACAGTAGCAAAACAAAGCAATTCCAAAATTGTAACAAGCTTCTAATCGCAACGCAAACAGCTTTAAAACACAAAAAATCGGACGTTTTGCCACATTCAGCTGATGGAAAATAAAATAATCAAATACCTTTTTTTCCTAAATAAAAAAAAAAAAAATTAATTAAAAAAGAAAAAATGCAGAAATCACGTACTTTGAGCAGCTTTTAGAACCGATTTTCTGCTTGGTTTCTGTGTTGCTGGAACGTCAGGAGTTGTTTTATTGTGATCAGAAGTGTCTATTTACTAGGAACAGTTTTATATTCGAACTTGAAAGGCTTCGTTTGATTACCTTTTGAAACACATATTGAGAATCGAGATTGGCACAAAATGAGTACAGCTGAGACTTCCCCAGAGACGCTCAACTTCATCAACTTCAACCAGGACGGCAGCTGTGTGGCCATTGGGACCAATAAGGGCTACAAGATCTTTAACTGCGACCCTTTTGCTAAATGTTTTGCAAGGCTGGACGGGGGAATTGGGATTGTGGAGATGTTGTTCTGCACATCCCTCGTTGCCATTGTGGGCATAGGCGACCAGCCGTCGATGTCTCCACGAAGACTTAAGATTATCAACACAAAGAGATACTCCACTATTTGTGAATTGACTTTTTCAACCTCCATTTTGGCTGTGAAATTGAATAAATCAAGATTGGTTGTGTTGTTGGAAGAGCAGATCTACATCTACGACATCAGCAACATGCGTCTCCTTCACACAATTGAGACTTCTCCAAATATCAATGGACTTTGTGCATTGAGTCCTAATACGGACAACAATTATTTGGTTTATCCTTCACCTCCAAAATTACTATCCATGAATTCAACACAACCACAACAACAACAACAACAGCAGCAGCTTCAGAACTCTCCAACACAGCAGCAGCAGATTCATTCAAACCACAACTCTTCAACAAACCTGAATTCCATTAACCAAACAGACGAGATTGTGAAATCTAATCATGATGGTGATGTTATAGTTTTTAACGCTCAAACTTTACAACCGTTGATAGTCATTGAGGCACACAAGACTGCGTTGGCTGCAATAACGATAAGCTATGATGGTACTTTGATGGCTACTGCGTCTGATAAGGGAACGATTGTCAGAGTTTTTTCAATAGAAACCGGTAATAAGTTATTTCAATTTAGAAGAGGAACTTATACTACCAAGATCCACTCATTGTCTTTTTCCCTGGATAATAAATATTTAACTTGTTGCTCAGCTACAGAAACAGTGCATATTTTCAAGCTAGGGAATGATTCTACAACGTTTGAAAGTGACTTGTTTTTAGAAGATCAGTTGGATTTACCAAAACCTCAACTGGGAAAAAGAACAGGAAGTTCTAGCAGCAGTAATAACGACAACGCTAGTGTTAACTCTGCAAACAATAGCAATACACCACAGAGAAAGTTATCCAACACGTCGTTTGAATCCATCAATTCACAAGAAGTTGATAGAATAGAACCATTGATTGATATCACTAGAAGATCTGTTGGAAGAATGATTAGAAAATCATCACAAAATATTGGAAGGAAAGCAGCAGAAAGAATTGGAACTTTCTTACCACCTAAACTTTCTTCGTTATTAGAACCAACAAGACATTTTGCTTCATTGAAAGTTCCAACTTCAAATGGAGTTAAGAATGTTGTTTCCATAGGCAAAGAAATCATGGTTGACAAGAACGCTTTAGATCCACTGCTTCATGAGAATAACGGCGACTATCAATCCAATCGTTTCAACAGTAACAGCAACGAGAATCTGATGAGATTGATCTCGATCTCAGTGCTCAGTTCTGATGGGTGTTTTTACAACTACGGATTGGATCCAGAACGAGGCGGTGATTGTATTCTGCTTAATCAGTACTCTTTGATCAACGATTCACAATAGCTGGACTGTGGGGGTTTCATTTCTTCTCACTGGTTAACTTTATTTAATTTTGGTGATTTTTATTTTTTTTTATTTTTTTTTAGTATTTAGATGAATTTTGATGCTTTTTGGTTTGTGAAAACAGTGCAACAATGTTTATTCATAGAAGAAGAAGACTGTAGAAACAAACATTTTTTTTTTTCGAATAACTCATAGAATTGTGTGTGTTTTTCCAATTTTTTTTTCTGTAGGTTCCACCATAATGGAAAATCACAACTGAAATTTCATTACATGGCAAAAATAACCAAAATAACCAAAAGTTGTTGATTTTAGATCAAAAAAAAGGGTTGCAACGACTGCTCTGCAAGCCAGAAAAACACACAACAGACAACTGCTAGACAACTTATAAACAATATCCTTAAAAATAGAGAGAAAAAATGGTGCATCTCAAGAGCTCCCATGCTCCAAAACAGCCAGCCACTGCTTTATTCGAAATCAGAGTAAAGGGCACTGACCACGACGTGCTCGTGTTGAAAGGATCACCACACGAGGCAAACTCCATTTTGCTTTCAGGAACTATTGTACTCTCCATCTTGGAGCCCATGCATATCAAGAACTTGTCGTTGAAGCTTTATGCTACTTTAAGATTGAAATGGACAAATGCGTTTGAAACGTCAAGAGGAACAGTTGTTAAGAAACCTTATAGATATGAAAAGAACCTGTTTGAATACAACTGGAATGATTTTGAAGTGATGAGTTATTTGGACAATTTATACAATAATTATAGCCATTCTACTGGTTCAAATTCAAATTCAAATTCAAACCAACCTAATATCATTAAGAATCATTCATCTTCTTCTTTGAAAAACTTATACAGGAAATCCAAATCATCATCAAACCTCACTTCATTTGGTTCAACAGTAAATTTATCCCAAGCACATCAACATAATCAACATTTACTACTAGAAGGAAATTATGAATTCCCATTTAGTACAATCTTACCTGGCTCAATACTAGAAAGTGTTGAAGGTTTACCAGGTGCATCCGTGGTTTACAAACTACAAGCTACAATTGATCGTGGTAGATCTGTACCAGATTTGATAACTAAAAGACATTTAAGAATTATTAGAACTTTAACTCCAGATGCCGTGGAATTAGCAGAAACCATGGCTGTTGATAATACATGGCCCAAGAAAGTGGAATATTCTATTAGTATACCATCAAGAGCTGTTGCTATCGGATCATCAGTACCAATAAATATGTTATTGGTTCCTTTAGCAAAAGGTTTGAAATTAGGTAAAATCAAAATTATTTTAGTTGAGAATTTCTCATGTTCTGGTTTAACTGGACCTCCTCATGTTGGTGAAAGAATTATTAAGGAAATTGAAATTAGTAATGTTTATATTCAACAATCTGAAGATCGTTGGGAAATCAACTATCCTTTACAAATTCCTCCAAGTTTATCAAAATGTACTCAAGATGTTGATATTTCCACTTATATTAAAGTTCGTCATAGATTGAAATTTAGTGTTGCTTTAATCAACACTGATGGTCATACATCTGAACTAAGAGCTTCTTTACCTGTAATATTATTCATATCACCATTTGTTGCTGTTGGAGTTAAATCAAAAAGAAGGTATTCTTCAAATAGTCTACAAAGTTCTAATTATGATGAAGATGATGATGAGTTTTATAGACCAATTAATGTGAGAAAACCAAGCAGTAATGATGTGAATAATAACACAACTACTGGAAGTACGAATGTCATTGTTAATAATAATGATGATGATACTAATGATGATAATGAATTTTTATTTGCACCTGATCCAGACTTTCAATCACCAAATGCCACTCAATTGAACTTGAATGGTGAAGTTGTTGAATTAGATAACTCTAAATCTGCTCCTCCTGTTTATGAAAATCATATTTATGATAGATTATGGAGTGAGATTCCAGTGGAAAATACTCCAGAAGAATCAAGAATTAATACACCAGCAGGGTCTTTAACTCCATTAACAGGTGTTCATCATGGTGAAAGCTTGGATTTGTCAAATGTTGGTAAATTGACTGAAAATTTGAGGAAATTACATTTACAAAGAATGGGTCAACAGAATTCTTCAGTTTCTTTGGATCAACATTTTTATCAAGATAATAATAATAATAATAAT
The DNA here is from genome assembly GCA_030573755.1 of Starmera amethionina. Lineage (NCBI taxonomy): Eukaryota > Fungi > Ascomycota > Saccharomycetes > Phaffomycetales > Phaffomycetaceae > Starmera > Starmera amethionina. The sequence continues at coordinate 163,926 of JAJMDW010000001.1, forward strand.
AATAATAATAGCAGTAGTGGAGGAGGGTATGAATATGATGATGAGGATAATGATGATAATATCTTAAGTTTTAATGCAAGATCTGGATTGAAGACTCCAATTAATAACATTGCAGCAAGTCCAAGTCGTTTCCCTTCAACTGCTAGTTTACAACAACCTCAACCTCAATCACAATCACAATCACAAACTTTTTTATCCCCACCACAACCACAAGATTATTTTTCTTTGGGTGTTGGTGGAAGTAGTGTTGTTGGATCAAGAGTTGTTTCTCCAGGTGTTGTTCCTGGTGTCAATCATATTTCAAGAGTTAATTCATCAGATAATTTATTAACTCCATCTTATCAAACACTAAAAGATTGGGATGCAAACAGTTTATCTAAAGTGCCATCTTATCAAACAGCAATGAGATCACCAACTCCTGATCTATTAACACCATCATTTTTACCACCAGAATATCCAGATGTTGAAGATCATGAATTATTACCAAGACCTAAAACCATTCATTTGAAATCTTCATCATTGCATAACTCTAGAGCACAAAGCACAGCATATTTATCAAGTTTAAGAAGAAGTGCCAATGTTTCATCATCAACAGATTTTCAACCGGTCTCATCATCATCATCATCATCACAACAGAACGATTTAGGACTTTTTATTAATAAAAAAAGTTCTCAAAACACATCTCCATCATTATCAAGAAACAGTTCTACAACAAATTTAACTTCACTATCAATGCAATCATTACCACATGGGAAATCTCCTGGGAAATTGAAGTATAACAATTCATTTACTCAAGTTTCACAATTGGATAATTCACATAAATCTGGTTCATTTGTGAATTTAATGGGTGGGTTTTTACATAAGAAAGATACAACTAAGAAATGATAGTTACAGATACAATTAAAGTTTTAAAAAAAGGATTTACTTGTTTATTTCCATAAGCTAAAATTAACTATCATTTATCTTTAAACCTTTTTCTGTAGACCAATTGAACGTACACTCAATCGATTAATTGCGATCAAACTCTTCAAAAACTGCCTTTAGTAACCAACCATTGACAATTTTGGTTATAATAATTTGTCTTTTTAAAATATTGTCTTTATTCATAATTTCATTAAATATTATATAACATCCACAAATCACTAATAAATCAGAATATTATTACTCCTTAATGTTCTACTTTATATAACTTAATAACAACATCTACATACCATTAAGAGTTGATACATTATACAACTCGTTATGGTTTCACCTAAACATCAATTGTATTCACGCTAAAATTAGTTATAGCAACTCAGCAATTCACTTAATGTAGCAATCAACTAATCAGTACATTTTAGGAATTCTTTACTTCAAATGGTTGTTAAGCACGAGACCATAACAGCTAGCTAGTTGATATAAATACTAAAGTTAATTTCTTCTAGTTGATTTCATTTTATTTCAAAGTGACACATAACTCAATCAATATGGTATTTTTTACAAAGATGCTTACCTCAGATCAAAAATTAATGTTAGGGATGCCTGAAATCAAATATAAAATCACTTCATCACCTAACAACCCCACTCAAGTTGACTATATCAGACAAAACAAACAACATCAAGTAGTAGGGTTCTCAATAACTGCAGCATCTAAATATTACTTAGAGAATAATTTATCTTACTTATCTGAATTTGAATTGAATTCAATTGATTTAAGAGTGAAAAGCATCTCAGAAAAAACTAAATTACCAACTAAGCTTCTAGTTATATCAAATAAAAGCTGCACATTTGATAGGGAACGTTTTGTCGTTTTCACAGTGGAAAAGACACTTGATCCAAAATCCAAAATTTTAACCACTGTAATAACTACTAAGACTTCATTAAAAGTTGAAAGTAATGATGATAAAAAGATGAAGAAACACACTGATGATTTGAAGGTGGAAGACTTATCAATTATAAATAAAATATATTCACCAACTAGTTCAGAACAAATCCTAAGTACTATTGAAAATTGGTTATTGCAAACCTTAGATTTCAATTATATTCAATCACTTTTCAGCGAGAGTGTTCATCCATTCAACATTCCAGAAATAGAATCTATTTCTTTATCATTGTTCAACAGAATTGGTTGGGAACCTTATGAATTTAATAATAATGGAATGACTTATGAAAAAACTAGACTAACTAGTGATATTTTATGGGAAGATTCATATTTAGAGTCACAACAATGCTTGAAGAAAATACGCTGCATTTCCCTTGCAAAAGATCGAGGTATTGAATTTAAAGGTGCTGCTCAAAGTACCAATTTTACTTATCTTGATCCATTTGGAAGTACTTTTACTGTCGAGACATTATTTACTTGTTCTTTTGTGGAGAAAGTTGAGTCAGTTATTATTCCATGTTATAGAAAGATTTGATCGTACTACTGTTTTATACTCTAAATGCTTCTTCTGTTTCAATATAATCACCATTTTAATTAGTTAAATAATTTTTGTAATGTAGGACAACAATTTGAGGACTTCCAGTTTTACGAAAAAGACAACAATTAAACACAGATAGCCATGTAGTAATGTACTGTCATTTCATTAAAGCACACGATCTGATATATGTAACTTATTGTTATAATTTGCAAACTACATACTCAATACATATTAATTTGATGTTAGTACAGTAATTTTCATAAATATAGGCCGAAAATTTATTATAGATAAAATTATTATAGGAGTAAAAGAAAACTAAGCTAGAGAAATCCAACAACTGACGACAATGTTCAGAGACAGAACAAACTTGTATATCTCTTACAGAAGAACATACCCACACCATGGCTCATTCAGCAAAACAGCAACGTCAAGATTCGACATATTGGATGAAGAGGAAGAATTGATTGGGAACAATGAATTCAGTCAATTTAAAGACCATGATGAAGCAATTGAAATGACCACATTACCTCCAAGGTTCTTAGACTTGTCAGATGAATTGGATGATAATATCGAGGTGATTGTGAAACAGATGGAGAAATTGAATGTTTTATACAAAAGAAATTTATTACCTGGTTTTAATGACACAAGTGTTGATGAGGAAGAGATTGAGAAATTGAATTATTTAATAACTAATAAGTTCCTTCAATGTAATAATCTATTGAAGAAATTGGAAATGAATAAAAATAACCCTAAAATTAAAAAAGATGATATTAATTTAATTGATAATATGAAGAAGAATTTTGCCATTAAAATTCAAAAATTATCTTCAAATTTTAGGAAATTACAAAACAACTATATCAAATTTTTGAAAAAAGATAATTATCAAACTTCATCTCCAAATAATTTAATTTTAGAAGAAGAAGAAGAAGAAGAAACTTCAAAAGAATTAGAAAATTATTCAAAAGAAGCAATCAAACAATCTTCCAACATTTTACAACAACAATCAAGCATCAACGATTCATTAATTAGACAAAGAGAACAAGAAATAACGAAATTAGCTCAAGGTGTACTTGAAGTTTCAAGTATTTTTAAAGAAATGCAAAATATGATAATTGATCAAGGTACAATTTTAGATAGAATTGATTATAATTTGGAAAACACTAAAGTTGATTTAAGAGAGGCAACTGGACAATTGCACAAAGCTCATACTTATCAAAAGAGAACTCAAAAATGTAAAATTATTTTATTGTTAAGTTTGATTGTTTTAGCTTTGTTTATTATATTATTGGTTAAACCTCATAATAGAACTAAAATTGTGTATCAAGATGAAGGTGGAGATAAATCAGCAGATAAAATTGGTGTGGATGATGGCGATACAAAAATTCTTGAGAATAATTTAAATGATGATTTAATACCTGTTGGATCTGATGTTTTAAATAATTAATGGAAAAAAGAAAATTTACTGTAATGAATAAAGAATTTAATAATAATAATAATAATAATAATAATAATAATAATAATAATAATAATAATAATAATAATAAAATTGTAATGTAATTTATATAAAATCTAACAACAAAAATAAAAACCCATCTCGCCATTATTTTGTATTTAACCTAAATTCACAAGTAAGAAAACCCCCTTTTTAAAAACAACCACCCTAATTCAAAAAATTAACAACACAGAATTGAAAACAACACTTAATTAAAAATAAAACAATCACAATACAACCAGTAATTTTGAAATTAACAATAGACAAACATATTTTAATGATCTTAAATAATAATCAAAAGAAAACAAAAAATAAAAAACAGAAATCATCTAAAATTATATGGACTTCCAGAAGCTGATGCTGGAGGAATCTGTAAGTTGGATTTCTGATTGACTCTTTTATATGGAGGACGGTAAGCACCTGCTGTAGAAGGAGCAGTCATATTGTTTCTTCTTGGATACCCTTTAGAAGCTGGACCACTTGGTAACATGAAATCTGGATTTGTATTTAATGCCATATCAGAAGCAGTTTGTCTTGGTGGGTAATTTCGAGAGGGTTGTTGCTGCTGAAATGGAGGACCTTGTTGGTAGTATTGTTGAGGTGGAGGAGGACCTCCTTGTTGATACTGTTGTTGGAAACGAGGTTGTTGAGGGAATGAATTACCTGAATTTTGGTTTGAAATTCTACCATTATTATAAGGTTGACCCATTTGTTGTTGATCTTGGTTTGGGAACAAACTTGGTCCATTTCCACCACTGTTACGGAAATAACGTGGATTGACACCTCTTTGAGACACAGAAGTGAAATCAGAATCATACAGTAAATCATTTGAATCATCAGAAGTGTTTGAATTAGCTTTTGAATTGGTTTTAGTATCTTCATTCAAGACATTAGAATTAGAAGAGTTTGAATTTGGTAATCCTGAGTTTGGATAAACAGATGTATTTGAAGTACTATAATCGGGTTTAGCCACTTGTGGTTGCACTGAATTGACTTCAGATTTCACCAAACCAGCTCTATTATAGTTATCAGCAGAAACCAAAGTTGGTTTGCCTTCATTTTGCATGTTATTATAATAACCGTAATTTGAAGTTGCTGATGTTTTTGAGTAGTCATTAATAGTATCCAATTTCTCTTTAGTATCACTTAAAGAAGAAGAATCGTTGGTGATGATTTTCAAAGTTGATAAAGGTTGTTTCTCTATACTTAAATTAGATCCGGTATTGACTTGAAAAGAAGGCCCATCAGTTAAATTGGTCAAATCTCTATTTTCATAGTTGGTGAAATGGTCCAATTCTTCTTGACCAGCAGCTTCTTCTTCTTCTTCAGAATCTCTGAAAGAATAAGGAGTGACTTTCAAAGCGAAAAACATCAATGGTACCGATAACAAATTGAGCACTGCAGCAGGAATCAATAGCCATGAACACCATGTCAAGTGAGGATAAAACAATAAAAAGTCCACAATACAGGTCAAAGCAGCACCAATAAAGGCCAATATTGAGAAAATAAATCCAATCAGGTAGAAAGCCAGTGAGCTTCCAAAGACCTCGAAATGGGCAACAAAGTTAAACAAAAGAGACATTAGTGTTAGGAAAGCAGCAACTGGAGTAACAATCATGATTTTAGCTAATGCGTCTCTTGCTTTATCATCCATTTTCCAATCAGTTAGCGATGTGAGTGCAGAAACGGTGTATGAAACAGCAGCTTTTGAGCATTGAGGCCCACTATCAGAGTTTGAATAGTCGCAGTAGCCTAGCACACCGTATCTGATGTTTTCAGCATAGGCCAAACCCAAAGACTTGACTGCTGGAGCAGTGATTGTGGCGATAATCAAGAAGGCCAACGCAGCGACGTTGAAGAGCACGACAGCGGTGGAGCAACCAAAGACCACGGCCATTGAGTAGTGTTGTAGTGTGGTGGGTGGACAGAGACAGAAAAAATTGAAGCAGAGGCAGCAGTGTTTGTGTAAAAAGGGTCCTTCAAGCAGTGTTTCAGGAGACACAAAGAGCACACAAGGACAGCAGAGTTCAAACGGAGAGCTATTTGAACGGTTCCAGCTAGCAGACGGACTGAGAATTCAAGTGGAGCAGCAAGGTAAAAAGCAGATCTGAGGCCCAAAAGCTTTTCTCTCTCCTTAAGTTGGTTGTTTCAAAATTCAAATTGTTTTGTTTTGTTTTGTTCTAAATTAATTCAGATCTCGATTCTCAACTTTTTTTTTAAGTTTACAGCCATGTTTTGAAAATTGGTTGAAAATTGCTGATTTTTAGATCAGGTTGCTGCTGTTGCGAGTTGGTTACTGCTAGTTCAGGCACCCAGCACGCTTTAAGATTTTCATTTCCGCTCAATTCTGGCCAAATTTGGACCTTTTTTTGCACCAATTTGGGATCTTTTTTCTCTTAATAAGTGCTTAACTACAAAACCTGTAAGGCTGTAAACTGTAATAATATTCATAATGTTCATTCATATCTAATCAAACAACTAGAGCTGTAAATCACGGTACCAGCAGTCAGGCACAACCAATATATACTGGTCCATCGCCTCTCTGAATCGGTTCTTGTACTGTCTCGGTGTCACCACGGTAGGTTCTTTTGTGCCACCTCCAACTAATCCACGCTCTTTTACCCAACTCTCTAGCTTCTTATCCCAGGTAAAAGTTCTGATACAGTCAATAATACCCACAGTAATCTCTTTGCTATTCTCATCAATCCCAATAACCAAAGAGTAGTCCATCACATTCATCTTAGCCAAAAACAACGTATCGTTCCATAATGACGCTTTTAACAACTTCTTATCATATTCTCGAACGAACAACGGACTCTCATAGATATATTCAACCATGTTCTCGTCCAATAACACCTCGTTCTCTTTACCTGTCTGCTCAACATGCCTATTTCTCATCGAACCTTTCAAATCAAATATTCTCGAAGTTTTTTTATCATAGAATAAATTCTCCATAATTAACACATCCATCTTGAAATTCTTCCCCGTTATTGGATTTTTGATTTGCACTTGATAAAACCCAAAGACTTTAGCAATCACCGTTGGTAAATCATGAAATAACGCCTGCGTCATATATTCAAAATAACTCGGTGCAAATTTAACAAATGAATCCAATTCAACGTTCGATAACTCTTTAATAACTAATCTATCATCCAATGTCTTCAAAAAAGCTGATCCACTTTTACCTCCTGCTGAGTCCCATTTAACACATCTTGATAAACTTTGAATAAAATTATCATCCAATCCACATTTCCTACGAAATGCATCAAATTGTTCGGCAAAAAAAATCTTACATGACAGTAAACTTCCTCCTTCTTGAAATTGATATTTTAAATGAACAGCGGTTTTCTTCAGCATGATTTTCTCTAAATCTAACTCTAAATTGTTTTCATTCTCTCTAAAATCTTCAAGTTTTTTAGCATAATCATGTGAACTTAAACAAAACGCAATTAATGAACTTGGCTCATCTTCTCTAACAATAACATCTGAATCAACAAAAACATGTTCTGATGAAGATAATGGATATTCTAATGGTTTCCACAATGTTGCCGATCTATCAGCCCAAAAATTTGTTAATGTTTTCATCAATGAAATTCTTTCAGTTTGTGGAATGGCTGCTTTAGCTCTATTTTCTTCCAAATCTTGTTGTTTAGATTTCAAGTCAGCTTCTTTCCCTTCTTCACATTCTTTATGATCGTCATCAATATCAAACATGTTTTCAGGCTCATGTTCATCTTCCTTATTTTTATCATCTTTAATAATATTACTTCCTTGACGATTGATATTAACATTATCTTGTTCTTCAACAGCATCTTTAACATCTTTATAAACTTCAACAATGGGCTGGGAACTTCCAGCAGGAGCAGCTTTATATCGATTTTGAATTAATTTCAGTCTTTCACGTTCTCTTTGCATTTCAAATTCTTTTGAAAGTGTTTCAAAATGAATTTGATCAAAGAAATTGGTTAATTTTAAAACTTTATTATCATCTTTACTAAATTCTCCTTTTGGTAATGATCCATTAGTACTTATACTTTTACGTCTTTCTTGTAGTTGTAATTCTAAGTCTTTGGCACTAATTCCAAATTTTGGTCGACTTTTACCTCTAAATGGAGATGATAATGATCCATAATCTTTTCTTTCATTATGCGGTGATCCTGGTGTTGATGGGAATTTTGGACTTGATAAATTAGAATCATGCGTTAATGTTTGTTGCTGTTCTTGTGATCCTGGTGGTGGTTTATAACTTAAATCCTCAGTTAATGCTAATGGTGGATGAGGAAGATGATTAATTTTTGATACTGATCTGTTTGAATGTACTGGACTTGGAATTAAAGGCTTTGGTTTTGATGGATCATGATCTTGTTCAGTAAGCATTTTTTCAACTTTATGCACTTGTTCAAGGACTTTGGTGTTTGGTTTAATGACAACAGGCGGTTTTAATTCACCATCACTTGTTTGGGTATCAGATTTGACTTGTTTATCAGATTCAACAGTTTTTTCCGACGAGCTCGGTACCGATCCAACAGGCTTAGAATCATCATCCACAGGTTCTAGCTTAGTGGACTTTTCAACATTCTTATTATTTTCAATCTCTTTCTCTTTACTTTCACTATCCAAAAAAAACCTCTTCAATTGTAAAGCTGTGATTCTAGTAATATCTTTTTCTGTTGGTAAGTAGTTATTTTCAAATTCTGTAAATTCTAAATCCCATTCAACACTTAAATCTTGAATGATTCTCAAGACTGAGTTCAACTTCAAATGATCAGTCACTTCAGTGGTAGTATAAATATGTTCAATTGTTTCAAAGATTTCCTTCTCTTCCTGTTTGACTTTTTGTTTCAATTCTTCAACTCTTTTTTGACCAGCTTCCATTTTATCATTTGACATACTATCAACTTTGACTCTATTTAATCTATAAGAAACACTGTCAAAAAATTTGGTGGCTTTTTCAGTAATCAATTGACGCAATTCAATTTTCAGTTGAATATTAATATTTGGTTTCCATGTAATCTTTTGTCTTGGAACAATAACCTCCAGTAAATCGATTTTAGAATACTCCATTCTGATAACGTAGTCATTGATACCAAAATATTTAATATGATCTTTAGCAAAATCATGTGAACACATTCCAAGATTTGTTGATGAATTTTTAACACTCCAAAGTAATAGTTCAATGTATTTACCAAATGAGAAATTCCAAGTGTTTTCACTCATTTGCGATGGTTTTGTCCTATATCCACATTGTTTACATAAACTCCAAGAGGAAATCGAGTTTGAACTTGAACTTGAGTAAATACCAGAGTTAGCAATTTTGACTTGAGTTTTTTCAATTATAACATCAACTTTTGCATCACCATGAACATAACTTCTATAATGATCTGATAGCAATTGACCACACCCTTCAGAGCAAAATGATCCCGATGAATGAGTCAGATACTCAATGTATTGACCTAAAGTCATATCATTTTCCCAATAAAAATCAATCTGTAATAAATTTGGTCCAAGACATGGTGTTGCTGTTTTAGAGCTAACAACAGAGTATAAAAAAACAATATTTTGATGTTTAGCAATATCCAACATATCTGGTGCAAATGAACTATATAATTCCCATTGTCTTGCTCTGATATTGAAACTTTCTTCCAAGAATCTGATCTTCTTTTTAGTTACACATTTGACTATTTTTAAACTATCTTCATTTGACAGTTCCAGTGATTTTAGCCCAATATCATTCAAAATATTTATTGACATCTCATCTTTACCTGTAAGTTCCAAATTATTATTTTGAAGAGTTTTAAGTTGATTTTCAATTGATCTTGTTTTCATTAATAAGAAAGGAGGATCAAATAAAACAGTAGGGGAAACTGATAAAATGGTTGATTTTAAAACATTCAAAAATTCAGAACCATAACCATCAACAATCTCAGATCCAGCAGTTGAACATAACTTTTTGTAAAAATCTAGTGATAAATACATGAAATTGTCTTTATAAAATAAAGTTTCAAGTTTCAAATCATTAACAGCATACACCATAAATTCAGAAATTTCTTTTATTTTTCTTAAGGATTCATCATCACCACCTCTAATTAACAAAGTACAACCTAGTTTCTTATCACAACCTGTTAAAAAAATATATGTTTTGGTAACATTATTGTATCCAAACGTTTTAACATCAATTGCTTCACATGTTCCCAATCTTAAATTCAATGCTAATTTATCCATAGAAATGACGATATCAGCATGTGTCAACCTTGCGATTCTTTCTATAACTTGAGGTTTGACATTATAAGCAACAGCAATCCCAGCCTGATTTAACAATTTCAAAGCTAACCCACTAATACTAGCTCCAATCAAAACAATATCAGGGTTTAAAGCAATAATTCTTCCAACCAATTTATTCAAATATTCATTTTCTTGAGCCAAAACAGGATCAAGGCTCATAAAATGTTGACCAGATTTCGAATATTCTAAAGGAAACATAATCAATGCTATTTTTGGATTTTTAAGATGAGTTGGCATATTTTTCAAAGCTAAAGTTTTTGAGAAGACAATTCCATCAATACATGTTGTATTTGAGATTTTACCACCTGTTATTCTCTTTAGTTTCACATATTGTCTAATATCCATATTATCACCATTTTTAATATCATAATCAATAGTTTCAACGTTTTGTAAAACAGGAATCAAAACCTCTTCCCATTTATCAATCGATGATATTTGATTATTGACTAAACTTTGATGTAGCAAGTTTTTAAAATGAAATTGACACACGTCATTCAATTGGGAATGTTTATTTGAATTTGCAGAGCTTAGTTCATTTTCTGTGGTAAAAGTCACTGGAGTGTTAATATTTGGAGAGCTGTTGTTTTGATGATATTGATTATAGAGATGATTCAAATCATTGGTTTCAGTCAGATAAAAATTTGTTGGTCTTGAAACACTTTTACTTTTTCTTCTATTTCTCATTCTGTATAGAGAAGCTTGAGCTCTTTCCAATGAACGGGTATTACTTCTTGAAACTTTTGTCTTAACTTCACCTCTTGATGAATCGTTCAAGTCTGATTTATCTCTATCTAATTGTAAAGCTGCATATAAAGACATGGATCTTTCATCTTCTGAATCTGAGTATTGATGATCATTTGTTGAACTGAAATCATTTGTTGTATTGTTTCGGCTGAGATTCGAAAAATGACTATGGTGTCTATCATCATGTTGGAAATCTTTAGCACTATTTATACTATTGGATGACTTGTGGTAATTAAACTGATGATAAGAATGATGACTTGTATTTGGATTTGAGCTTGTTGAAAAATTGAAGATATTTGTGCTTGGAGCATGTGAATTAACATAATCAGAAAACGTAACTTCATGGTTCGGTCTTGTACTATGATTTTGAGTCCAGCTATCGGATCTATGATGTGATTTTCTTTTAGCTGCAAAATTTGATGTATGAATTGAAGAGATTCTTGAATTATAAGATTTTGAAACTGGGATCTCAACAGCTTCACCTTTTCTTGTGGCAGGTATAGCCATTTTAGGAGGAGGTGCTGGTTTTCTCAATTCCACGGCGGTGTTATTCATATCTTTTTTGTTCTTAAGATCATTATCATCGCTATTATCTATATGTGAATTCTTGTTATAATGACCAATATTACTAGTACTATCTGTATTAATAGTATTCGTTATTGTATTTTCATTTAACGTATCTTGATCATCTAAGTTTTGATCATCATCAACCAAACTTTCTTCAAAATTGGAGGATTCATCACTTGAATCATTATATTCAGTGGCAAAACTAAGACAAGTTTTACAAACTCTCATTTTACCTGGGTGATTGAATTTCTCACCAGGGATTAAAGTAGTACAAGCACTGCAAAAGATTTGACCACAAATTCTGCAATGATGTTTTCTTCTAAAAGTTGTGAAAGGTCTTCCACAGTTAAAACATTCTGTAGAAGTTTCATCTTTCATCCAGTATTCTTTAGAAATCAAACTTCCTGATTTCATAGCATCTTTCTTCTTATTATTTAAAAATCCAAATAAAAAAGATTTGGAAAACGTAGATGCCAAAGAGGCAACACTATGCAAAGAAACATTATCATCATCAAACCTGTGATGTGAAGTTTGCTGTAAAGTTCTATTTAAATTTGAAGGGTTTCTTGAAGGTATTAAAGAAGCAGTATAACTACCATTAACTATAGATGGAGGTCTTGAGTTTGGTAAAACATTGACAGTACTTTGGATATGCGAGACAGTAGATGCTGGACCAAAATTGCTCAAGATCAAACCCTGAGAGCCCGATACAACATGGTTAACTGGCTCTAAAGTGCCCGGTAAGTTGGAAAGTTGTTTATCTTTAACATTTGGTTTAAGAACAACAGAAGGCACAATGGAGTTGATTGAGGACACCATAGAATTGGACTCTGATGCCAAATCTGTTGCAATGTTGGGAAGCGGTGCACTAACAGCTGAAAGAGCTGGGGTAGCAGCCAGTGAAGGTAATGCCACCGTGCTGTTCAGAGTAGAAACCGAACCTCTCAAAGGCGAAGTGTAGCCAGAGCTTTCCGCTAGAGTTCTCGCACCTTGCAACGATCTGGCATCGCTGTCTGCATTAGAGTCCATTTGGCGGTGGTAAGATGTGTGTAGTTCAGCTGGAAATGAAAGAGTTGGTGTATTTTGATATTGGAATGTTTTGTTTTGTTTTGTTTTGATTTGTTTTAATTTGTTTTGATTCACCTATATAATTATTTTGAAACTTAGAGATTCACATAGCTTTAAGCTGCAGTATCGGCAAAGAGTTAGAGTGCGATGAATCACTGGAGATGTATGGTTGTGATGCTGTTGGTGGTGCTGGTGCAGAGCTTGAAGCAGATCGACAGCTTTTCTCTTCGTGAATTAGGCACTGATGAAGAGTATCTAGCGCGTTTGAGTTTGGATCCAGAAGACGAGCAGAACCATTTCAAGCAGTTCAACAGAACGCGTACGCCGGGCTCCACGAACTCGAAATATATCCAGCAGTACATCATCAATCATTTCGACAAGTTGAACGAAGAATCTGTTGCGAGATTTGGCGGCGATGAGGCAAAAGTAAGCCTTTGGAACTTAGAAACAGACACATTCGAGGAGAATGGGTTTAATTTTACCAATATTGTGGCATCCAAGAAGCCCAAGTATGCCGAAGATGAAGACTACGTTGTTCTTGCAGCTCATTACGACACTTTGATCAAGCCAGATGGGTTTATAGGTGCCATCGATAGTGCGGTTTCCTGTTCTCTGATGCTGGACCTTGCGGAGTCAATGAACAAGCAGATGGATTTAATGATCAATGACTACACTTATGATATTGAAACTGGAATTAAGCTAGTGTTTTTCGATGGCGAAGAGGCCATTCATCAGTGGACTGCAGAAGATTCGATTTATGGATCAAAGCATTTGCATGCCAAATGGGCCAAAGAAGGGAATATTTCCAACATTCAATTCATGATTTTGCTAGACTTGCTAGGTGGTGAGAGTTCCAATTATGTTCCTAGCTATTTCAAAGAGACACAACAGTTTTACAACTTGATTTCAGACTCAGAAACTCGTCTAATCTCAGCACAGCCAGCTGTGTTTACAAGCTACCAAGAGAAATACCTTCATAGCCCGACAGAACAGTTTATTCAAGAGTTTGCTGGTTATATAGAGGACGACCATTTACCATTCTTGAAAAACGGTGTTCCTATCCTGCACTTAATTCCATCCTCGTTCCCTCAAAATTGGCACACTGAAAACGACAATTTCCACCATATAGATTTACAGGCCGTCCACAGATGGAAACTGATTCTTCACACTTTCTTGCTAGAGTATTTAGAGCTGCAATGAGCTTTAACTTGACTTCTTCTGACTTTATAGCTGATTTGTAGAAAAACATCCATGCACCACAACTGATAATCTCGAAATTTCACGTTCTCATATGTATAACAAATATTTTGAATAATAACTGAATTTAAACTGCAATTGCACAATTTTACAGAGCAGAAGTCAAGAAAAGAAGTGCTAAAACACTTAATAGTTTAATTGGAAGTTTGATTTTTGGCTTTTGCTTATTTTCCAGCTCATCAGAACCACTGAATTTAAAGATCTTTTGCTTTGATAAACAATTATATTACTCTGGTTTGCCACATTAAACCACCATGATATTCTTCATACAATTGCTAGTGCTGCTGCTACTACAACAGGTGCAGTGCCAGTTAGGAATCACCAATGACTTATCTCTCACATTAGAAGACAAATGCCCCCCTTGTTTCAACTGTATGCTCCCGTTGTTTGAATGTAAACAGTTTTCCACATGTAATGAATTTAATGGTCAATGTGAGTGTATTGATGGGTTTGGGGGACAAGACTGTTCTGAAGTGTTATGTGGTAGCTTGTCAGAAGATAATTCAAGAAGACCAATTAGAAAAGAAAATGAAACTTGTTCATGTGATGAAGGATGGGGTGGAATTAATTGTAATGTTTGTCAGATGGATTCAGTTTGTGATAAATTCATGCCTGAAGGATTAAGTGGAACTTGTTACAAGAATGGAATGATTGTTAAGAATTTCAATCAAATGTGTGATGTTACAAATAAAAAAATTGTGGAAATCTTAAATGGTAAAAAACCTCAAGTTACTTTTAGTTGCTCTAAAGAGGGTGCTGAATGTAACTTTCAATTCTGGATTGCCGAAAAGGAAAGCTTCTATTGTGATTTATCCAATTGTGAATTTGAGGTTGATTTAATAACTAATTCTTCTCATTATAAATGTCATGATGTTGCTTGTAAATGTGTTCCTGGAAGAATGTTATGTGGTGAATCAGGATCAATTGATATTTCAGACTTTTTAACAGAAACAATAAAAGGTCCTGGTGATTTCACTTGTGATTTGGAGAAGAAAGATTGCCAATTTTCTGAACCAAGTATGAATGATTTGATTTTATCTGTGTTTGGTGATCAATCTATTACTTTACATTGTGAATCTGGTGAATGTATTCATTATAGTGAAATACCAGGGTATGATTTGCCAATTAAAAAGAGGTTTTCAATGAAGAGTTTGATTACCATAATTTCAGTTTTATCAGCAACTTTGGTAGCTTTCATTTTATCAATTTTAGCCATCAAAAAATCACCATTATTTAACAACAATGGAATTATTCAATTATCCGATGACGATGATAGTACTGATGTACCTTTTGATGAAAATTTACTGAATTATACACCAGCAACTTTAACTTTTGAGAATGTTTCATATTCAGTTAAAGGTAAGAAAATTTTGAATAATATATCAGGAGCTGTTAAACCAAGAGAAATTTTAGCAATTATGGGTGGTTCAGGTGCAGGAAAAACTACACTGTTGGATATCTTAGCTTGTAAAAATAAAGATGGTGTAATTACAGGTACAATTAAAGTTAATGGACAATCTTTAACTCCTAAAAATTTCAAGAAAATTTCAGGATTTGTTGATCAAGAAGATTATTTATTACCAACTTTGACAGTTTATGAAACTGTTTTAAATAGTGCTTTATTAAGATTACCAAGAAATATGAGCTTCCAAGCAAAAGAACGTAAAGTTTTTGAAGTTTTAAAAGAATTAAGAATTTTAAGAATCAAAGATCGATTAATTGGATCAGATTTTGAAAGAGGAATTAGTGGTGGAGAGAAAAGAAGAGTTTCAATTGCTTGTGAATTGGTTACATCACCTTCAATTTTATTTTTAGATGAACCAACATCAGGTTTAGATGCAAATAATGCATATAATGTTATTGAATGTTTGGTTAGATTATCAAGAGTTTATCAAAGAACTTTAGTTTTTACAATTCATCAACCAAGATCAAATATTGTTTCATTGTTTGATAAATTGGTGTTATTAGCAAATGGTGAATTAATTTATTCTGGTGAAATGATTACATGTAACGAATTTTTCTATAATAATGGTTATAAATGTCCAAAAGGTTATAATATTGCAGATTATTTGATTGATATCACATTCAATGATGATATTAAGAAATTGAAAAGAAAGAGGAAAATTTTGTTGAATGAAGAAGATATTGGTTTAGCTTTAGATGATGAAGATGAAGAAGAGAATGATATTCATAGAGTCAGTGTTTCAAGCACTACTAGTGATACTCAAAGAGAATGGGAACATTATGCTATACATAGAGATGAAAGTTCACTTCCTTTGAACCAAGAAAGTGAAGTAAGACGTGATAGTAATAAAGACTCCAAGATTTATGATATTTTCAAAGATTCATCAAGTTTTGAATACTTAAGTAATGAAATTAAATTAGCTAATTCGAATTCTATGGAGATAAATTTTAAAGGGAATTATAAAAATGCTACATTCATTAATCAAACTTTAATTTTATGTTCAAGAACTTTCAAAAATTTATACAGAAATCCAAAATTATTATTGGGGACCTATTTATTATCAATTTTCATGGGTTGTTTTTGTGGAGTTTTATATTATGATATTTCAAATGATATAAGTGGGTTTCAAAATAGATTAGGATTATTTTTCTTTTTCTTGTCATATTTTGGATTTTTAACATTGACAGGATTACATTCATTTTCAATTGAAAGAATTATTTTTTTAAAAGAACGTTCAAATAATTATTATCATCCATTAAGTTATTTTATTAGTAAAGTAATTTGTGATGTTTTACCATTAAGAGTTTTCCCACCAATAATTTTGATATGTATTTCATATCCATTAATTGGATTAAATTCTGAAGGGTTTTTGAAATGTTTGTTAATTTTGATATTGTTTAATTTAACAGTTTCTATTGAAATATTAATTATTGGAATTTTGGTTAAAGATTCAAGTAATGCTACCTTAATTGGAGTTTTAACCTTATTATTTTCATTATTATTTTCAGGATTATTTATCAATAGAGAAAGTTTAAAATTTGAGTATTTACAATATTTAAGTATGTTTCATTATGGATATGAAGCATTAGCGGTGAATGAAGTTAAAGGCTTGACATTGAGAGAGAAGAAATATGGATTATCTATTGAAATCCCAGGAGCAACCATTTTAAGTACATTTGGATTCAATGTTGGTGGATTAATTCAGGATATAATTTCTTTAGGGATTTGGTTGGTTATGTTTTTAATAACTGCATTTGTTTCATTGTATTATTTTGTTGTTGAGAAAAGATGATGCTATTTGTGATGAGTCAATTATAATATAATTTCAGTGTTGTTGAGCACTAGTGTAGTTTTTTAGTAGCAAGTATTATGTATTGATAACAACTAGTACTTGCAAGGTCTTGTTTTAATAGACGTATCACGTGATGCACATTACTCAAAATAAAAAACAGTAAAAATTAAAAATTTTAGAAATGGCATCTTGGCCGAGTGGTTAAGGCGAAAGATTAGAAATCTTTTGGGATTTCCCGCGCAGGTTCGAATCCTGCAGATGTCGATATTTTTTTTTTTGTCAAAAAAAGGGTTGTTTTTTCAAAAAACAGGGTAAAAAAGTATAATTATTATTATCGAAAAAAATAAATCTTTTGTGTAATCAATTTGATCCCAAAGATCTTTGAAAAGTACAATGCGCGAGCCCGGAGTCGAACCGGGGGCTCAAAGATGGCAACTTTGAATTTTACCGCTAAACCACTCGCGCTGAATTACAAAATTTTTTGTCTGCAGTTGTACTGATATTTGTGTGTGAAAAATTGCTAAAATTGTAATATTTTCCTCGAAATTGGCTCTAAAACTATGTTTTTAAACGAAAAAAAAAAGTAAAAGGAGTTATCAGGCAATGCAGTTTTAATACAGTTAAAAGTTACTCAAAATTTTGCTTCTTCTTGCTATGTAACTTTAATTCCATTTTTTTTTTCTATTTCCCAAATTTAACATCAAAGGTTTCAAAAAAAAAAAACTGATTCAAAAATCAAAAATCATTAAAATTTCCAAAAATGAAGCAATTGAATAATTCATTTCGACTATTTTATAACAATTGTGTGAAATGACTCTCAACGATCCAATGGAGAACAAACCAGTACTGGATCCTTTAGAAGATGATAACACTTTGGAAAAACCAGCTCAATTGGACCTTCCTTCATCTTTAAACTCTCCAATGATCCAAATTAATGAAACTTTTGAAGAAGATGGGTATGAGAACACAAATTTCAGTTCTCCATCTTTAGCAGAATCCCTACCACCACTATCATCAGGGAAAAAAAGATCGAGTCTTTATATAACACCTTTACAACAACCAATTGATGCCTTCCAGGATTTAGACTTATCAATTCCTGGTGGGAATATACCTGGTAATAGATCATCAATAACAAGTCTGAAATATGTTCCTACACCTTCCTTACCCATGAGAAGCAGGTCTCCTCAACGTTCTGGTGCAAGGTCACCAACAAGATCATCAACTTCTCCAATTAGAAGTCGTTCAAATTCTCCTAATAAATACCAACCTTTTAATTTCAGATCAACTAATTTAACTTCTGCTCCAATTTCAACTCAAAGAGCTTCACATAGAAAAGGTCATAGATATAAACATTCCTCAGTATCAATGAATTTTTTCCCAGAACCAAAACCAAGACCTGCTTTAAAAATACCAGCTTCTTATCCGATCCCAAATTCAAATGAATTCTTATCAAGTTGTTCTTCTCAACAAAGAAATAAATTACTTTGGGCTTTATTCCATTTCTTTTTTTGTTTGATTATTTTCCTAATTGGTTTCAATTATTCAGTACATTCTTTCCAAACATTAAGCCATTTAATTTTTTATTATTCTTTAACAAGTTTATCCCTAATTTGTGTGGATATAATGAGTAATTTTGACGTTTGGAATAAATCTTCAATAAAATACCCATTTGGCTTAGGAAGATTACAAGTCCTTGTTGGTTTTGCATTATCAATCTCACTAATTTTTGTTGGTTGTGATTTAATTAGTCATTTTATTGAAGAATTTATGATTTCTTTATTTGATTCTTCTTCTTCCTCTTCTTCATCAAATGGATCTCATGATCACCATTCTTCTGGAAGTGGGCATAATAAACATAATGAAAATCATAAAGAATTACAATTGATTTGGTATGAATTTTTTTTGATTGTTTCATTAATAACAACTTTTATTTCTTCAAAAATTAATGAAAATAATAAATCTTTTATATTGAAAGAAAAATTCCAATCAATCATAATGAATAATTCAACTCACTTAGTTACATTAATTTTCACATCATATTTAATGATTGCTCCATTAATAATAAATTTTGAATCAGATTTTAAAATTAATGAAATTTCAACTCTATTAATTTCAATTTTAATCTGTTATATTGGTTGGAAAATTGTTAAATTTTTATCATTTATTATATTATTATCATACCCAGAGAACTCTTCAAAAAATACAATTTTTAAAATTCAACAAGAAATTTTATCATTAAATTTATTTAAATCAAATTATAAAATTAATAATTTAACAATTTCTCAAATTCATTTGAAATTATCAATTGTTTTCCTAAGTATCAAAATGATTGGTGGGTCCGATGATGATGAACAAAACTTACGTTATCAAATCATGGAAATTTTAAAGAAAAATTTAAATTATTATAATTTAGAAACTACCTTGGACATTGAAAGATTTTAGTTTATATTAATTACATGCGTTATCTAGGATTCTCTTTTTGAATTGTAGCTTCAAATAACTTCAAATTGATTGATGTATCATTGATATTTTCAATTGGATTAGAATCTTCTAAAATATCAAATGGTTTGGAATTGAATTCTGAATAATTCCCAGTGGTTTTGTTAAATAAATAATAATGATTTGGATAATTATCAAAATCATATAAATTTGATCTTTTATTAAACTTATTTGCTTGAATTTTTTTAGAAATTAATGAATCTTGTGACTCGTCATTGGAAATAACTGGTAATGTAATTAAAGAACTTGGTAATTTGATAGCTGTATTAACACTTGTTGAGGTTGTTGTAGTTGCAGTTGGTGTATTTGTAATATTTCCATTGTTGTTCAAATTGGCTTGACTTGCATTGATTTCATTAATACTTGCTTTAATTGATAATAATAAATCATATAATAAATTTTTCAATTGAACATTTTTCAAAATTAATTTTGTTGTTAATAAATTAACTAAATTATTTAGAAAATTTTCTTTAATTGAATTTCTTTCAATAATTATTTTAATCATGTATGATTTATGAATGATAATAATTTTCAAAAATAATAAAATTGAATCACATAATTCTTCATTAAAATTTTCATTTTGTATAACTAATTTTAATAATAATTCTAATGAAGTATCTAATGAAAAAATTATCTCATCAGATAATTCAACATTTTCTAATGAACTTGATAAGTTAATCAAAACATTGGTAAGAATTTTTATTTTAACGTTAAAATCATTAATTGAAATCATTGGAAATGTTTTGGAATTTAAGAAAATTATTTCTAAAAATTGAATGAATTTAATTTTTAGTCTATCTTCAATATGTTGGAAAATCACACCAATTAGAGCCTCGTCTGTTTCTTTAATATTAATTAAAATTGTTTGGAATAATTCAATAAATTCTTTATAATTTGTTGTTTCTGTAAACAAAACTTTGATGATTATTTGAATGATTGAAATATTAAATCTATCTAGATTTTGAATAATTTGACTTAAAACTTGATCTTTTTTATTATCTTCATTAATTTTTTCATCAATCTCTAGAATTTTCAATAAAAGTGGCAATAAATTAGTGTTATCTTTTTCAAACTCTCTTAGAACTAATTGTTTTTCACAAATACAAATTTTTTTGAAATCTAATTTCATTGACTCAAAAATTGATGGTTTTATCTTTGTCTGACTATTATTTTCCATAATTATATTTTGAATAATTTCAGTTGACTCGGTTTGTATTTGTTGTACTGTTGGGATAACAATAGGTACATCATTACCATTGGAATTATCATTATTTAAGAGTTCAACATTTTTCGTCAATTCAGATTTAATGATTTTTAAAATAATTTCTGGATTTTCAAATTTAAATCTTTCTTTTAATAAATTAAATTTTATTGAATCAAAGTTACCATTTGAATAAAATTCTGACATATCACCAAACAATAATTCTCTAGAAACATCATTTGAATCATCCAAATTCATGAAAAAATCAATAACAACATCTAAAGATACAATTTCGAAAGTAATTAAATCTAAAAGTGATTCAATTTTCAAATTCAAAATATTTGCAGAGAAATTTTTTTTAATGAAAATAAATAAATCTTTATCAAATTCTTTTTTATTCAAACTTCTCAAATATGTTAGCAACTTCAAATTATATTCATTTGTTCTATGAGTGAAAAGTTTAATAACATTTTTGAAATTATTATGGAAAAAATTCATATTTGAAAACCCATATGTATCAATTGAAAGATGTAAGTTTTCATGTTTAAGTGCAAGATCCAAACCATCTATATCTTCAAAAGTTCTATCCAATTTGTAAAGTCGTTCAAATGATAATTTAACAGGTTCAAATTCATCAGTTAATTTTAATAGATCCTCAATTGAATGATAAAAATTTTCTAGTTTAAATTTCAATCCATTTATTGATTCAAAACTTTGTAACAATAATTTGATTATAGTAATAAATTCATCATTTATGAAAAACTTTGATGAATTATTTATGAAAAAACATAGAATAAAATCTAATTGATAATATGAGAATAAGTTATCATGTAAAAAAAATTTAATGAAAGTTGATAAATTATTAAAATTAAGTGTTTTTTGAAAAATAAAAAAAATTGATTCAAATTCTTTATAATCAAGGTTTGTAATAAAAGATTTATTGTTGTTTAAAAATTCCAATAAAAAATTTGAAAATTTTAATTTATGGAAAGTATCAAATTTTAATAAAAACTCATCAATTTTTAATTCTGAATTTAAAAAATTTAATAAAAAATCATTTTCATTGAAAAATTTTTGAAAATCAAATTGTTGTTGAAAACTTGGCTGTTTTGAAAACAGGTCCGGATTTAAAGTTTTTAAAATCATGGAAACTTCACTATTATTAAAAATTTCAAAATTTTCCAATATTTTTTTATGTAAAATTTTTTCTAAATGATTTGAATGTGAATAAATTAAACCTGAACTAATTAATTTTCTCATATAATTTGAGATTTTAAAAAATTTTAAAGTGATTAGTTCATTTATTATCACAAATAGGTGATCAAAATTAATGAAATTAAAATTATTAACTTGTTTTAATTTAAAAATTATATTGTAAATTTCTGATTCAATATCTTTTGATTTTATATAAAAATTTGATGATTTTGCCAATGTAGCTGTAGTAGTAGTTGTTGTTATTGTTGTTGTTGTAGCAGTAGTGGTGGTGGTTGCTGAAGAAGATGCAGAGTTTGGAACTGAACTTGAAGATAATTTAATTATAGATGGTTTGAGATTTTGAAAAATTTTAATAGCCAGAATCAATCTATTATCATTGCAATTAAATTCAGTTAGTGTATAGTTGATTAGAATATTTAAATTTTTGATCCAATTCTCATTGAAAATAAATTCATTTAATTTTTTAATATCTGGAATTTCTTTAGTTGGAAAATTATTCAAAATTGAAATTAAACAATTTTCTGGATCTAAATCTAAATTGTTTGACATTGAGTAATTTATCATTAAAGATTCATTTCTGTAATTAATCAATTGAAATTTTTTGTGATAACTCGATGATGATGAGTTGTTGTTGTTGTTATTCAAAATTGAAGATAAAATGGGTTTCAAATGTATCCAATTATTTGGTATTATGAAATTATCAATTGAATAATCAAAAGATTTAATAATTAAAGCTTGTAATTGTAATAATAATTTCCTTTGAATAGACTCATTTAAACTCAAATCAGTTATTGAAATATTTTTAAAATTATCAATCAAATTTGATTTATTTGTAAGGATTTTTTGATAAGTAAGTAAACAAGTTTCAGTGATTTCTTTGATTAAATAATCTGTGTTTATGATATCATTCCAAAACATTTTAATTATTGAAAGACAAAATGGTAATTCCCAAATGTGACATTTTTTGAAGAATTTTAATATCCAATTTTTAAAAACATCTTTATCAATTAAATTTTCCAAATATAAATTTGTTGTAAAGCATAACATATAACTAATTTTCCTTTTCCAATTCACACTATTATTAAGAGTTTCAAGATTAAAAAGATATTCTTGAGATAATTTTTCAATAAATTCAACCACTTGTAATGTCCATTCATGAGTCCAATTGAATTCGAAATTATTTGTACCTTTACGTTTCAATCCACGTAATTCATTTGTTCCAACACATCTAACAAACCAAAGAGCCCTATTGATAGGGATATTTTTCAAGCAGCATTGTTCAATCAAGATTTTATTTCTTACCCCATGAGGAATAGTTCTTGATAGTTTTCTTAAAGGAACATCATTTGACGCAAGTTCTTTCAACCAAGCTTCTCTTTTGTGATCTGTTAGTGTGACTCTTGGAGGAGGTTTGTAAGAACTGGTTGTTATTTTAGAAGCTGATATTTTAAGATTTGAGATTTTAATGATTTGAGCAGATAATTCATTCAATGCGTTTGTTGTGTGTAGTAGCTGATGCATGGTGCTTCTTCCAGATAACAACTCGTTTCCCACAATGGGTGGTTCATAGTAGCCTTTCTGTAGATTGTTGACTGCAATAATGTCCTGATCTGAAGTGTGTTTCCAAGGTCTAAAATCGGGATAAAGCAGCTGTTGTGCTGTGGGATCCAGAGGATAAAGCTTGTCTATGGGCCGTAGCACATAGCGCCTGTCCTTCAAGTCGTCTGCTTTGGAAGCGCCTCGACTGTTTATGGAGTGCATTCTCTTTTATCGTGGTGGCGTTAATGTTTTTATCTTTAATTGAAATTTTGGGAATTTTTACACTTTTATATGTACTACACATAAATACTAAATATGTAGAATGTAGATCAAATAGGTTTATTGAAGACGCTCGTTTGTGCTGAGTCTGTTCAGATGTAAATAGACATCGGTGCCATAGCCTTCCATTGAAATCAGCTTCAAATCCCCGTTGAAATAGCGTGCGTACAGACGACTGAGTGCCAGTCCGTAACCAAAACCAGCCATTGGTGCTCTGAAATCGCTATTGTTGTAGCCTGGATCTAAGTCTGGAGTTTCCTCGACAGTGGTGTATAGATATGTCCATACCAATGGAATTGCACTTCTTTTGATTCCGCCTCCTTCATCAGAAATTTTAACTGTAATATCTTCATCTCCAACAGCAACAATCACTTTCACTGGAGGGAACGACTCGATATTTCCCAACCGGCTCTGTGTTTCAATGGTGGCACGTAGAGAGTTCTTCAACACTTCAAACAACATATGGATTAAATGTCCTGGAACATACATGAACGAGAGATCATTTGGGCAATATAATTCCACTTGGGGAGATTCATCTAGTCCATAATACTCTTCACAAATAAAACGGGCTTTATCAATAGCTTCTTCACAAACCTCTCGTACATTGGTGTCTAGACATACAACTCCAACCCAATTTTCTCTATATGGTTCCTCATTAATAGCAATATGTTGTCCAATTAACATTCGAATTCCAATTCTAGACATATAAAACCGATCAAGAAACTGTTGAATGGAATTATCTATCTGGCTCATTTGTTTAAAAGATTTCCATTCCATTACACCTTGAGCTACTGTTGCTACTGTAGGATCATGGCGTTTTTTAATTTTTTTCAATCTTTCCAATACTTGTGAATTATAAATAGTTTTATTGGTATCGTTTTGTTTGATGGTAATTAGTTCTTCAAATGATTGTGTGTACCAGTCTTTAACTTTCAGTATACTAGGCATCTCGTTCAAATTATTGGGTAATGTTTCCAATTCTTCTATTCTATGAGCCAATCTAATTGGCAATTCATTCACAATAAACTGACTGGCTTTGAACAAGCTTTCCTCGTTTGGATTTTGTCCCATCTGCACCATTTCTTTCAACGAGATCCCATGAAGAGGAATCTTAGCATATTTAGCCACTTGGTTCCTCAACATCTTCTTCTCTTCTCTTTTGAAATCTAATGAATTCAACTATTCTATTTTATAATTTTAAAATATTTTAATAGCCAACGAAAAAGTCTGAAGAAACCCACCCAAATTAGGAAAGAGAGACTTAAATTCTGGGGAAATGAGACTAGTCTCTAAAGTCTACAAATTTTAAAATTTTGTCGGGGAAATTTCGGTCTGAAAAAAAAAAAAAAAAAAAAAAAAAATTAGTTCAGTGGTTAGAACGACTTCCCAAAAACAGTCGTTCAAGCGCTGCAAGTTCGAATTTCTGACACACTTATTTTAATTTTCTAAATTTCCAATATTGTAAATTTAATTCCTCCACATCAAAAAAATTAAATAAAAACTATTCAAATTCACCAATTTTCCTTCAAATGCTTCATTTCATATCACAACTTCTTGGTGTTCTTTACGTTGCAGCATGGGTGAGTCACTGGGCATAAACATTTCTTTATTATAAGGTCCTCGAGTATGGAAATAAAACTAACTTTTTTTTTTCTTCTAAGAGCATATCTTTTTATCCACCTTTACTATTGAACTATAGACTAAAATCAACAGATGGAGTATCAATTGACTTCCTATTTCTAAATAATATTGGCTATATATCCCTAGTGACTTCAATGTCATTATTATTATACAATACAGAAGTTAGGCAAGATTATTTGAAAAATTTCAATTATTTACCTTTATTATCAAATATTGATTTAATTTATTCAATTCATGGTTTTTGTTTAAATTTAATAACTATATCTCAATTATATTGTTGGGGTTTCAAACCAAGATCTGTTCATTTATTGAAAAAAACTAAAATTATTATTGCTTTAATAATAATATCTTTAATTTATTTATTAATAAATTTATATTTAAACACCATTTCATTATTAAAAATTGCCATTTTATTAGGTTATTTAAAAATTTTAATGAGTGTTATTAAATATATCCCACAACTAGCTCATAATTTTAAAAGAAAATCAGTTGTTGGTTTTAGTATATTAACCGTTTTTTTAGATACAATTGGTGGAATTTTATCAATTTTACAATTATTTATTGATGCTTATTTGACTACAGGTGATTTAATTAATTTTAATGTTTTAAAACATAATAGTAATAAATTAGGCTTAAGTTTTGTTACTTTAGCCTTTGATTCTTGTTTTATTTATCAATGGTGGATTTATAATAATGCTGGAATTACTACAACTATTACAAATTCTTCTGCATCTTTTTTATATAAAGATATTAATGTATAATGATAATTTGCGTTTGCAGGAGTGTAGGGATCCTATATTGTAATATTCACATCTTTTTGAAAATAATTTATAAATTTATCCCATAAATTAACATCATTTCCACTAATTTCAACTTCAACATTTGATAAATTTAAATTTGAAGAAGAATTTCTATTAATTTCTCTTTTCAATAAGTTTTTCCCCTCATTTATCAATAAATCTTTATTATCCACAGTTGTTGCATCACTTCCTTCTTGTTCTTCTTCAAATTCATTAAAATATTCAAAATTTGATGAGATTTTTAATTTAATTTTATCAAAAAAATTGAAAAAAGTTAATAAAATTGGAATAATAATCAATCTTGGTAAATATTCATTAAATTTATTTCCTAAAACACTTAAATTAATTGATTTCCCAAATAATTCATCAAATTTTGAGTTAATTTTGCCTGATTGGAAAAAAGTTAGGAAATTATATGATAATGGGATAGTTAATCTATTACAATACATTGCAAAAAAAACCACTGAAACTGGATCACTTTGTTTTGGAAATAAATGATAAATCTTGAAAATTTTAATTCTTGTTAATGAAATTAATGAACTAAAAGACATATAACTTAGGAAAATTATTGAAATAAATAATTTTGATATTGATGAGATTTTTTCAGTTATTAATAATAAATTTATTATGGAAAATTTTGTTGAATGTAAAATTTCACTTTCTATAATAATAAATGATAAGATTGATAATAAAATGGCAAAAATTATATTTGAAATTGGAATAACATATTTTTTAATAAATTTTGTAAAATTTAATTCAACATTAGTTGTTGAAGTTAAATTTTCTAATTCTAAAATTTGATTCTTCAATTTATTAAAATGATATTTACTTGATTGGTAATTAGTTAATTCTTTTTTAAAAGTTTGATGTAAATTTGTTAAAATTTTCAAATTAATTTGATTTAAATTTGTAAAATCTGATGATCTAACATGATTTGATAAGTTCAAATTAACTGGGAGTAATGCCTCTAATGTTAAGATTTCTTGATGGTAAGACAAATCTTCTTCAACTGAGTTTTTGTATAATGTAACAATATTGGAGATAACGGAACACACATCTTTTAAATTGTATAAAGAATCATTCATTTCTTCATAAGCCTTTGGTAGTTCCATATAAAGATTGTCCAATTCATTGGTGAGACTCCAATAGTAATGGAACTTACGTCTTGGAATGTTAATTAAACCATGGGACATGAGCCATAATGATATAATAAGTGAATAAGTATGAGATAAAGCAATCAATAAACTTTTAAAAATGGAGAATTTGAAACCAAAATTGATGAAATAGTAGATCAATCCAATAAGACCAACGGTTCCAACAATCAATTGGAATTTTATATTTGCACGTATTGAATCCACAATCTTATTTCTTCTGTTGAAGCTTCCTGATCTGTAGTATTCTTGGAAAAAGGGTAAGAAGCACCATGATAACGCAAACGCAGTCCAGTAATCGAGTCTCCATAAGTGTGCAATGAGCTCTGGCTTCAGATAGAAGAAATTGTGGTGTGTTGTCTCATCCCCATTGTTGTTTGAGTTGCTGGACAACACATCGATGGGCAACAAGAACACCGTGGAAATAGGAATGCAAACTGCTAGCCAAACACACAGAGAAAAAAGCAGACTTGGCTGGTTTTTCACAGAGATGAACCTGCAAATCCCCAAAAACGACAGAACAGTCGACAACCCGAAGAAAAGCAGCACAGAAACCAACATTTTTTTTTTCACTTTTCCACAAATTTCAAATTATCAACAAAATTATTTGTGTCATTTTTTCATTATTTTTTATTTTTATTTTTCAGGAGAAAATAAATTAAAAATTGTCTCTTTATCAAACAACAAAACAGCAAAACAGCTAGAAAAGAACAAAATGAAATTTACAGCAGCTGTTTTACTAGCTGCAACAGCACAACTGGCAACATCTTTTTCCATCCAGCAATCCCTGCTTTCAAGCAATTTCGACATCCTTGCCAAAGCAAGTGCTGCCCTCAATTTGCCACTCAATTCTATTTCCAACGAGGCTCAAGCTGCTTGGGCTGAGTTACTGTTCAAGTTCCCTAATTCTGTAAACAACTTGCAGCTGGTCTCTGAGCCTAAACCGGCTACTGAGAAATTAGAAGGTTGGGATTTCAAAGTCACAAAGGAGGATTTACCAGCTTATCAATTAAGAGTCAAACAACCAGACCCTGCTGTCTTAGGAATTGACACCGTGAAACAATATTCCGGTTACCTTGATGTCGAGGAAGACGACAAACACTTTTTCTACTGGTTCTTCGAGTCAAGAAACGATCCTAAAAATGATCCTGTGATTTTATGGTTGAATGGTGGTCCAGGTTGCTCTTCATTAACAGGTTTATTTTTTGAATTGGGACCAAGCTCCATTGGGGAAAATATCAAACCTATCTACAACGACTTCTCATGGAATTCTAATGCTTCAGTCATTTTCTTGGACCAACCAGTCAATGTTGGTTACTCTTATTCTTCTGGTTCAATTTCAAACACCGTTGCTGCTGGTAAAGACGTGTATGCCTTTTTAGAATTGTTTTTCAAACAATTCCCAGAATACAACAATCTACCATTCCATATTGCGGGTGAAAGTTATGCGGGTCATTATATCCCTGTTTTTGCAACTGAAATTTTGAGTCATGAAGAGCGTGGTTTCAATTTAACTTCGGTGTTGATTGGTAATGGTTTGACTGATCCTTTAACCCAATACAAATACTACGAACCAATGGCTTGTGGTGAAGGTGGTGAACCTTCTGTTTTGCCAGAAGAAGAATGTGAAAACATGTTGGCCACTCAACAACGTTGTTTATCATTGATTGAAAACTGTTATGAATCTGAATCAGCTTGGTCTTGTGTTCCTGCTGCTATATATTGTAATAACGCTCAAATGGGTCCTTACCAGAAAACAGGCCGTAATGTTTATGATATGAGAGAAATGTGTGAAGGTGGCTCTTTATGTTATAAAGGTTTGGAATATATTGACCAATATTTAAATAGACCAGAAGTTAAAGAAGCTTTGGGTGCAGAAGTTGATAACTATCAATCTTGTAATTTTGATGTTAATAGAAATTTCCTTTTTGCAGGAGATTGGATGAAACCTTATCATAAAGCTGTTGTTGATTTATTAGAATCAGGTTTACCGGTTTTAATTTATGCTGGTGATAAAGATTTCATTTGCAACTGGTTAGGAAATGAAGCTTGGACCGAAGTTTTACCTTGGTCTGGTAAAGATGGTTTCAATGATGCTAAATTAAAATCTTGGAAAGTTGGTGGAGTTGAAGCTGGTAAAGTTAAAAACTCTGAGAATTTCACATTTTTAAGAATTTATAATGGAGGTCATATGGTTCCTTATGATCAACCAGAAAATTCATTGGATTTTTTCAATTCATGGATTAGTGGTAATTATGGAATTATTAATTAATAAGATCAATCTTTCTTTTCCATTCTTTTTTAATTATTTTTTAAGACTTTTATAAAGTCTTTATATCTTTCAACACACAATTTTTCTATTTGCTTTTAATTATTTAACTAAATTTGTAGCTACTGCATAGAGCTGATAGTTTTTCAAAAATTCTACAAACGAGAAAATTGTAAAAAAAAAAAAAAAAAAATTCCAAAATTTCCAAAATTTCCAAAACATTAATTCAAATAAACAACATTAACAATAACTTCAAACTCACTCCAAAATGTCCCTCAAAGTCTACAATTTAGTGAAAACAACAATTGTTTTCTTAACACTCATGGCAGCAGTCGAATATTTCAAATACTCAACAAGAATCAACTACGATTGGTTCCATTGTACTCCAAAAATCAACAATTTAGATAATTCATCAATTTTAGAAATAACTGCTATTGGTGGTCCTTCTTGTGATAAAAGAGGTCAAACCAAATCTATTGTGAAAAAATTGTCAAGAACTTTTGATCCAAATGAAGAAAATGTCGTTGTATGTTTAAAAGAATTAAATAATAAGATTATTGGTTATGGTGCCAATTCAAAAGATAAAGATTTATTATCAAAACATTGTACAAACATTATAAACTGGTGATCAATTTCATTCCAATTCATTTCATTACTTAATTTATATAAACGAATCAAAGGTTAGCTTCATTATACATCGGACAGGATTTATTAGTTCTAATATGTCCAACTGCTCCACATGTAGCACATCTTCTAGAAGTACTCTTCCCCTTACCAATTCCTTTACCTGACAACGCCTCTTTATTTGATTTACGTGCATTACGACGTTCTTGATTCTTTTCTAATTTTGCTAATTGTTCTTCAAGAATTTTTTTAGCTTTCAAATTTTTTTGTTCATCTGTAGAAACTTTAACATCTTCTGGTAATAATTCTTCTTCAATTTTTTCACGTCTTTTAATATATGCTCTAATAACTTCTGGATCTTTAATTATTTCATATTTTCTTTGTAAAACTCCATATTTATCTCTAATCATTCTAGTAATTTTCAAAAATTTTGGTGGTGCATTTGCTAATTCTTTTTTAATTTTTTTGGTTTCTTCATCTTCAAAATTTTCTGGTGGTGGTGATGTTCGTTCATAATTACTTGATGTAGATTTATCTGTTAATTTCCTTGTTTGTTGATACCAAGTTTTAGAAATTTCTAAATCATAAGCTTTTTGTTGTAATGCAACATTATAACTATGTCCATTTGTTTCAAAACTTTTAAAACCACCTTTCATTGAAGTTTTTTGAAATGAAAAAGCTTTCCCTTCTGGGTCTCCATTTAATTGTAACATTGCTTTCCCCTGTGTAGCATTAACAAAATTTTTAGTTAAATTCCATAATGAATTTTCTTCATTTAATACTTCTTTTGAATAAAATTGTAAATCTTCAATTCTTTGTTGTGCAACTTGCATCGATTCTAATAACATCAAATCTTCCGGTGATATCAATTTATCATTGGCAATAACTTCTTTTAATTTCCAATATCCTTGATCATCTCCTGATCTTTGATATTCCATAAATTCTTTTAATCTTTGTCTATTTTGCATATCATTTTGATCTGGGAAATGTGTGGAAATATCTTTAACTAATAATCTTTGATCTGGATTTCTTTTCAAGACTCTGAAAACAATCATTTTCAATCTATTTTTACTAGCAGTAGTGACTTTTCTTGAATGTGGACCTGGAATATCAATCACAGGAAATAATTGTCCAACTAAAAACAAATGACTAATTTGTTTTAAATGGAATCTTTGTGAAACTCCACCTCCACTTGTTTTAATTAGTAAAAAATCTGTTTGTGGAATATCATGTTTGAAAATTGGTGCTCTCATCATTTTATTATAATAAGTTGGAACTAAATTACCAGGTTCAACAAATCCAAAATTCCAAAATGGGGATTTATCTTGTACACCCAAAACATAAGTTTCTCCAATTGATAATTTTGGTCTTGATGTATCATCCTCATTTTTCTTTCTATAATAATTGATTAATTTACTTCCCATACCAAAATTAGATAAAACAATTGGATTTTCTTCAGAATGCTCTAATAAAATAGTTTGTGCACTATCAGCCAAAGTTAAATCAGTGGATTTATTGAACAAGTCTTTAACTTCTTTACCTTTATCCTTCTTTCTTTTTCTTTGTTTGATTTTAGAAAATTGAATAATTTGTCCAGGTCTAACTTTAAACCTTGGTTTATGGAAATCTCTTAATTGCTCTTTTGTTAATTTAACTTTATAATATGGTGATTGTAAACGAATTGCAGGCATAGAATGTTCAATGTTCAAATTACCAACCGTAGATCTGATTTTACTATGATAATTTTCTTTTAATAAGTCATAATGTTCATCATTTGAAATATTAAATTTAGCAAATAATAATTTTTCACTTGTTGGAATTGAAATTGATTTATTGTTGTTATTTGCATTATTGATTGTGTCTTTAGTGGCTGAATTGAGTTTATTACTTGCTGATATGACTTTAGGTTTTGGTATTATTTCTGTTGATTCTTCTTTATCATCTAAAAATAATAATTTTGGATCATTTAAATCTAATTTCAATTTATTTGATAATTGACCTTCAAATATTGCATCATCGTCGTAATCATCAACATCATAATCATATCTTTGTTTGTTCATAGCTTCTTTGATGGCAGTGGTGTCTATCACCACATTGGTTTGTACAACTTCTGATTGTTGATGTTCAGATTGATCATCACCAACAATTTTTTCATAGTCCCAATCATAAGTGGCAAGCATTAAATCTTCATCTAGTTCAATTTTCAATTTTTTCGTGGCAATTTCTTCTTCAATTTCAGTGTCTTGAATTCGTATCAATTTTTTTTCACTGGTGTTTATTTTAACATGACTAAAAGTAGACTTTAGAATTCTTCTTTGATCAATATCCACTTCTAAATTTACCTTTAGTGGCACTAGTGGTTTGAGATGCATTGGTTGATGATACTCGTATTTCTTAGGTTTAGGTCCAAACACAGAATTCATCTTTAAAATAGAATCTTTTTTGAAATCAGGATAATAGAATTTGAGCAACTTCTCTTGAAACAACTTCTGTTCCAGTTCTTCTTGTTCTTTCAATGCCTCCAAATTCTGCTCGTCTTCAAAATCATGGAATGCACCACCAAACCCATCGTGATGCCTTGCTCCATCATGAGAGTCTCCAAATAATTGGTCAAATTGCTCATCAGTCTCTGTATTTCTGTTCTCCATCTCCAAATCTCTCATAAAATCATCGTCATCTTCACCATCTCTTGCTGTAGGTTCTTCTTCGTCAGGCAAATCATCATCAGCCAATTCGTCTTCATCACCATAATCGATGGCGTCTTCAGCATGTTCTGTCTTCATATCGTCTGCCTCTGCTACCAGCCTGCTGATGGCCGAGTCTCCATTAGGACCTCCGCTGAAAAACTCGCTGATCAGCCTGTCGTCTTCTCTGTCAACGTTGTCCTGTTTAGCCATTCTTCTTCTTCTGTTTAATTGTTGAATTTTAATACAATATAAAAGTGAAATATTTTTGTTTTTATTTTTATTTTCAATATTGCAATTGTAATTCATCTCATATAAGCAACAACAGAAGATGTCTGGCAGAGGAAGTTTGTACCGCCAGTCGCTCGTGAAGAACGCTGCATCAGCAAACGAAGTGCAAGAGAAACACTGGAAAAGAGACTGGTTTTCTCCATCAGTGGAGGATTCTAATGCTAATGCTAATGTTAATGGTGCAGTCTCCCAAGGAAACACGACGCCTGCTGGTGGTACTCCTAGTGCCACTGTGACACCCACGCCGTTTGGAGAGGAATCTGCCACTGGGAATGCCAGTAATGGTGAAGAATTGATGAAATTTAAAGTGAAAGTATGGCAAACTGTTAATGAGTTTACTCCATTAGAAGACACTGAAGCCGGTGATTTCTTTGATTTGAAAGGGTATTCGGAGATCAAGAATGTGGATAAAAATGGGCTGACTGATAGTGATATCAGAGTCGCTGTTGGATCTGCTAGTATTCCAGGATTAAGTAAAGAAGAGGAAACTCCATTGGAAACTCCAGTCGCTGCTAGTAATACAGACACTCCAATGGAGGACACACCTGTGGAAGAAACTACAGTGGAACCTGTGGAACAAACAGATTCAGAACAAATTTCAGTTGATAAAGAAGGTGACACTATAATCAATTGATAAATTATTTGATTATTTGAATACATATACAAAATAGCAAGCTTTTAAAAGAATCAGTTTTTAAGAGTAATAAAACAAGCACCTTTAGCTGTTTGACTTAAAACTTGTTTCAATTGAACTTTATCGTCATTAGTCCATTCTGTGGTGATGTCTTGATATTCTTGAGTAGCATATTGTCTTTTGAACTCTCTTTTCCTTCTATTCAATTCAAACAACGGTCTCTTGTCTCCTGGTCCTGAAAGTACAACCATGATTGAATTTGATGGTAATGCTTCATAAATTTTTTCTAATCTTGAATTTAAATTCTCTTGACATTTGCTTCTAATGGCTTCTAATTCGTCTTCTTTGCTCATTGTTGTTGTTTCCAATTTCTCAGAATCATCATCTTCATCATAGTTCAAAGTAATGTTATTTCTTTGATTGGTTTCTTCAAATTCATTTGTATTCTTATGTCTTGTAGTCCAGCCAAACTTATACATCATTTCTTTCAAATTCCCTAAAAGTAAATCTGTATCTGGCAAATGCTCAATAATCTTATCAACTTGATCATCATCATCTTCACATTGGAAAAAATATTGTTGGTGTGGTAATACTTTATAATAATCAAAAATTTTAATCTTCTTGTTACTCAGTTCAGAGATTTTAAAAATGGATTCTGAATTGATGATTCTACCAAAAGATGGATTATTAACCAACTTCAATTTAACTAGCTCTAAACAACTCACTGCATCAATAACTGAGTCATGTGAACCTTCTTGAATGATTTTACCCATATAATCACTCATCAGTCTTTTCAACGAGGATTTGTATGGTGGTCCTCTTGGATGTTCATAGATCAATGCTGTGTCAATGATACGTGGATGTCTTAATTTTAACACATTTAAATCATTATCCAAAGAATGTCCAATTATTATATCTGTGCTGCTTATAATCCCCAATATTTTCGACTGAATGTCTTTTAAAGTAGTGGTCACGTTCTCTAATAGTTCAGGTGTGATACCACTATATTGAGTCAAATAATTAACTATTGGTTCACTAGGTTTCACGAATTCATCCAATATAACTTTTTCATTAAAGTCCACAATTGAGACTCTTGTCAATACTTTCCCCGTGGCAGTTTCACACATCTCACAGTCAATAGCAAATGTATGTGATCCATCATGTTCAAATTCTTGAGTGTCAACCCATCCATCTTGTGGATCAGTTATCAAATCTTGAGATATTGATTCAGTTTTTGGATGGATTGGATAATGATAAATTGATAACTCTTTTAAAGTCATTAGCAAGTCTGGCAAATAAACTTTCTCGTTCTCTAGTGCCCTAAGTTTTTTTGCCTTTTCCTTTGTAGTTAATGGTTTTGTTGAAAAAAAAGTCATCAATGGAAGAATTGAATCTTCGGTTGTTGGATAATTAAAAGGTTGGAATTTCTCAAACTTGTTGAAAAAAGGTAGCTTTGATTCATTGGTTGCTGTTGAATCAATGTAGCATAACTTAAACGAATCTTCGGGTATTTTGTCGTATCCAAAAGGCTTGAGATCTAGTGCATCAACAGTTAAAAGCACTACTTTATTGATAAGGAATCTGTTTGATATTGTCGCAAATCCTGGTGACTCGGTGCACATGTCAAGAGCAAACAACACAAAGTCTCTTATAGAAGAGTATTTCACTTTAGAGCCATGGATGTTTGTTAATTGTAAAACTGGGGGTTTCTTAGCAGATTTTTTCCCTTCCTTTTTGTCTCTTCTTGCCAGTTTCTGTAGATCATGATTCAGTTTCTCCTTCTTGAGCAATTGTAAGTTACGGTCGCTGTTCTGTTGTGTGAAGGAACGGGCTCTTTTGGAACGCTTCTTGCTGTCCATCGACTCAAACTCTTGTGAATTTGTGCCAGTTGAGTCCGAATCCAAGTGGTCCAAGTGGTCCAAGCTTGCAGAGTTGTTGAGGTCCAGCTGGAACTCAATTTCTCTGCCGTCGTCCACCACAGCTTCGTCAGCCATTTGTTAGTTGTTGTTGTTGTTGTTCTGTTTGTTGAATTAAATTAATTATTCAAGATTGAAATATTTTTTTTTGATGAATTAAAATCTCAAATTCAC